>CM062278.1:31222574-31270074 GCA_031216635.1 Dissostichus eleginoides
TCAGCTTCTTGTTCCCTAGGCGACTGTTGTCATGACACAAAGACACGTGACCTGCCTCGACCTCTGACCTTTGACCCCGTCTGACCCGACCTTTACTGAGATCTGCAGTCTGACTTTCTTTAGATATTCCCCCTGAGGTTCTTTTAGTTTCTCTCACCTTGTTGAGATCCCAGGTGTTTTTCAGACTGACTGTAATCTGTGTTTTCCTCTCGGTGAGAAATAAACATCAGTTCATCAACTCCTCCCGTCTCCTCTGTTTCCTGATCAATTATTGTTGTTGTTATTATTGTTTGTGTATCTGTTGTCTGAAGAGGGTCCGTTTGACTCCGTTTAGATTTCTATCATGGGCTTTGTTGCTAAATCGTGTTATTTTTAAGGATAATAAAGCAGCTAAAGTCAAGTTTAATATTATAAACGTACGGTGGCCCAGACGGCTCAAAATGCAATGTTCATCAGACGACCTGTTCATCAGACTGAGACCTGTTCATCAGACTGAGACCTGTTCATCAGACGACCTGTTAATCAGACTGAGACCTGTTCATCAGACTGAGACCTGTTCATCAGACTGAGACCTGCTCATCAGACGACCTGTCCATCAGACTGAGACCTGTTCATCAGACGACCTGTTCATCAGACTGAGACGTCCATCAGACGACCTGTTCATCAGACGACCTGTTCATCAGACTGAGACCTGTTAATCAGACGACCTGTCCATCAGACTGAGACCTGTTCATCAGACTGAGACCTGTTAATCAGACGACCTGTCCATCAGACTGAGACCTGCTCATCAGACGACCTGTTCATCAGACTGAGACCTGTTCATCAGACGACCTGTTCATCAGACTGAGACCTGTTCATCAGACGACCTGTCCATCAGACGACCTGTTCATCAGACGACCTGTTCATCAGACTGAGACCTGTTAATCAGACGACCTGTCCATCAGACTGAGACCTGTTCATCAGACTGAGACCTGTTAATCAGACGACCTGTCCATCAGACTCAGACCTGTTAATCAGACGACCTGTCCATCAGACTGAGACCTGTTCATCAGACTGAGACCTGTTAATCAGACGACCTGTCCATCAGACTCAGACCTGTTCATCAGACGACCTGTTCATCAGACTGAGACCTGTTCATCAGACGACCTGTCCATCAGACGACCTGTTCATCAGACTGAGACCTGCTCATCAGACAACCTGTCCATCAGACTGAGACCTGTTCATCAGACGACCTGTCCATCAGACTGAGACCTGTTCATCAGACGACCCGTTCATCAGACTGAGACCTGTTCATCAGACGACCTGTTCATCAGTTCATCAGACGACCTGTTCATCAGACTGAGACCTGTTCATCAGACGACCTGTTCATCAGTTCATCAGACGACCTGTTCATCAGACTGAGACCTGTTCATCAGACGACCTGTTCATCAGTTCATCAGACGACCTGTTCATCAGACTGAGACCTGTTCATCAGACGACCTGTTCATCAGTTCATCAGACGACCTGTCCATCAGACTGAGACCTGTTCATCAGACGACCTGTTCATTAGACTGAGACCTGTTCATCAGACGACCTGTTCATCAGACGACCTGCTGTTCATCAGACGACCTGTTCATCAGACTGTTCATCAGACTGTTCATCATGTTCATCAGACGACCTGCTGTTCATCAGACTGTTCATCATGTTCATCAGACGACGTGTTCATCAGACGACGTGTTCATCAGACGACCTGCTGTTCATCAGACGACCTGTTCATCAGACGACCTGCTCATCAGACGACCTGTTCATCAGACTGTTCATCAGACGACCTGTTCATCAGACTGTTCATCATGTTCATCAGACGACGTGTTCATCAGACGACCTGCTGTTCATCAGACTGTTCATCAGACGACCTGTTCATCAGACGACCTGCTCATCAGATGACCTGTTCATCAGACGACCTGCTGTTCATCATGTTCATCAGACGACCTGTTCATCAGACGACCTGCTGTTCATCAGACGACCTGTTCATCAGACGACCTGCTCATCAGATGACCTGTTCATCAGACGACCTGCTGTTCATCATGTTCATCAGACGACCTGTTCATCAGACGACCTGCTCATCAGACGACCTGTTCATCAGACTGTTCATCAGACGACCTGTTCATCATGTTCATCAGACTGTTCATCATGTTCATCAGACGACGTGTTCATCAGACGACCTGCTGTTCATCAGACTGTTCATCAGACGACCTGTTCATCAGACGACCTGCTCATCAGATGACCTGTTCATCAGACGACCTGCTGTTCATCATGTTCATCAGACGACCTGTTCATCAGACGACCTGCTGTTCATCAGACGACCTGTTCATCAGACGACCTGCTCATCAGATGACCTGTTCATCAGACGACCTGCTGTTCATCATGTTCATCAGACGACCTGTTCATCAGACGACCTGCTCATCAGACGACCTGTTCATCAGATGACCTGCTCATCAGATGACCTGTTCATCAGACGACCTGCTGTTCATCAGACTGTTCATCATGTTCATCAGACGACCTGTTCATCAGACGACCTGTTCATCAGACTGAGACCTGCTCATCAGACGACCTGCCAGACGACCTGCTCATCAGACGACCTGTTCATCAGATATCTTTTTTTAATCGTGCAAAACCAATGAATAAATGACAAGATGTCCCACTTTTTTAATTGGATGACGTTGGATAATTAAAGTATGCATACCTATAGAGGCGAATGAACTACATCTCCCGTCTCGCACCACACACCCAGACGGCCGTCACGTTGGCACATTTCACTCCTTTCTTTCAGAATGAGGCGAAAAGTATTAAAAGAGGTGAGAATCACTCCAAGTCTGGGCATGCTGAGAGCTGTACATCCACACAAGGGGAGTTAGTCGGTTCCGTGAGAGCCAGCATGCGGGACCGGGATTCTGGGATTTGTAGTCTTTCTAGTTGCGTATTTTTCATAGTCTTATATTTCAACAGTTTTACGGCAAACTGACTTTTTTGACATGGAATTGATTTTTTAAGATTGACAAACATGTGTGTAATTTGTGGCACAATTCAAACGGGATCGAGAGATAATCTTTCTCTCCCCATTGACTTCAATACTTTTTCCTAAATAAGGTCCCATGGGTCGGAAGTAGATGGGCGGGACTTCGCCTCTATTCAATTAGCAGATATCTACCTGTAAAACCACGTTTACCTTCCAATTTGAATAGTCTCTTGTTTCATTTCATTATATTACACGTCCGAAATAAATCAAGTGTGTGAATGAATGAGGTGTAAATGAGGGGGAGGAGCTTCAGTAGCACTACAGGTGAGTTTGATCCAATCAGTGAGCAGCAGGTGAGAGGCGATCGAAGAGAAGACACACTGGATGTACAGATATCTTTATTATTCAGGAGGAAACTCAGGAGAATATTATTTACATTTCATTGGAAATAATTCATCAGAAGCTCGTTCCGGATTCTTCCTTCATGAACCAGTTTGAAACTGAAGCTAAAATTAAACGTGTTTTATTTCAAGGGAAACGATCTTTATTTTGGTTTCAGAGCCGATGAACAGATTCAGTTTCTTACAACAGAATCACTCCTGTTCATTTCTCACACTATTATTTGTACGGAAGAGGATCAGGGACACGTGTGGAGATTTGATCAAAAGTTGAGGGAAAAAAATCCTGAAGAGTCGGAAAAAAACTTCCGACTTCATTCAAACTTATGACTTAAATCACAGGAAAAAAATCACTTTGGGTCAAATTTTATAAGTGAAAACGTCAAAGAAAAGTCATTATTTTTCCAGAACTACTAAAGAAACACACTTTGGGTGTCACGTCTTAATTCTGACTTGTTTAAGTAAAACAAAATAAGTCAGAAAAAGTTTTAAAAAGTCAGAAAAATAGTTGAGAGGAGACAAGGGGATATGGGGGAGTTGAGAGGAAACAAGGAGACAAGGGGAGACAAAAGGAGACAAGGGGGAGTTGAGAGGAAACAAGGGGAGCTGGGGGAGTTGAGAGGAAACAAGGAGACAATGGGAGATTATAGGAGACAAGGGGAGATTAGGGGAGATGGGGGAGTTGAGAGGAAACAAGGAGAGATGGGGGAGTTGAGAGGAAACAAGGGGAGATTATAGGAGACAAGGGGAGATTGGGGAGTCGAGAGGAGACAAGGGGAGATGAGAGGAAACAAGGAGACAAGGGGAGCTGGGGGAGTTGAGAGGAAACAAGGAGACAAGGGGAGATTATAGGAGACAAGGGGAGATTAGGGGAGATTGGGGAGTTGAGAGGAAACAAGGAGAGATGGGGGAGTTGAGAGGAAACAAGGGGAGATTATAGGAGTCAAGGGGAGATTGGGGAGTCGAGAGGAGACAAGGGGAGATGAGAGGAAACAAGGGGAGATTATAGGAGACAAGGTCCAGAAAAACAAATCATAATTCTGACTGTCCCCCCCGAAAACCTCCCGATGAAGAATCTTTCCACGTGACCCTGAACTCTTCCGTATCTTCTCCATCATCCGTTGACGTTATTTAAAATCTGAAGGTGCGACTGCCAGTTTTGTCGAGCAACAAGAAGTGCACAAATTCTGCTTTTAATGGAAATATGTGGACGCCGACAGAAAACAAGATGTTGTAGTCGGCCGAGACAGGAAGTGATGTCATGAGATAATCAGGCTGTGTTTCTGGAGTCTCTGAAGTTTTAAAATCAAACGCCGGGTCTCTTTGTCGCCATGCATCCGTCCGTCTGCAGCTCATTGAGTCCTGCTGTGAACACGTGGAAGACCCCAGAGCGCAAAGATACAACTGTCGAGTAAGGGTCTAAAACACATAGAAGCTGCCGGATGCTAACCTGCAGATGTTGGGGAATTAGCGCAAATAGCATAAGCTGTGTTCATTGGCATATGCTCAGTTAGTAGTTGGCAGATTTGGACAATTTGAGTGTTTTTGGGGTCAATTTCGGTCATTTCTAACCAGAAAGTAGTCATATTTGAACTCTGTTGGCTGATATTGATTATTTTTTTGAAGTGTAAGGGGACTCTGGATCATTGGGATTGGACAGATTGCTTATTTATTTGGAAACAACTGTCCACAGTAGAGGTAATAATTATGATGTCCTGCTCTCGGTATCCAATGGTTGCTAATTCAGTCCACACAGAGTACAGATTTCTGATCCTGAAAATCCTCAATAACTGACTCTGAGGCTGATTCTGATCAATTTTTGAAGATTTTAGAAGACTGGATCATTTGGATTGGACAGATTGGTTATATATTTGAATAAAATGCTAAATCAGTCCAGAGAGAGAACAAATGAAGCCACTTTCTGGTTGAAACTGCCATATTTGATCCTAATAATCGTCAATAACCCCAAAAACACTCCAAAAAAGCCCATCAGCTACTCTAGTATATGCTACTAATGCTACCTAACACAACTTAAGGTCATTGTGCAAACTGCCCAACATATGCAGCTTAGCATCCGGCAGTGTCTATGTCCTGGAGACCCCTTCTCTACATCTCTATCATTAGACTTTGGGGGGTTCCTCTCCGGTCCACAGCCTTCACGTTGTGTCTCTCAGTCCTCCAGATTCAGTTCGTTCAGTTCTTCGTCCAGTTCTTCCAGATCTTCTCCTGTGAACAAGTTCTCGTCCACCGGTACTTCCTCCACTTCCTCCTCCTCCTCTTCCTCCTCCTCCTCCTCTTCCTCCGACAGACCATTAGCGTCTTCGCCGCCGCAGGCTCCGTTCAGCAGCTCCTCTGTGGGGAGAACATGTGAGAAGTCAGAAACACAGTCTCCTATCATCTCCCCTTGTCTCCTTGTTTCCTCTCAACTCCCCCATATCCCCTTGTTTCCTCTCAACTCCCCCATCTCCCCTTGTCTCCTTGTTTCCTCTCAACTCCCCCATCTCCCCTTGTCTCCTTGTTTCCTCTCAACTCCCCCATCTCCCCTTGTCTCCAATAATCCCCCTTGTCTCCTCTGAACTCCCCCATCTCTCCTTGTCTCCTCTCAACTTCCCCATCTCTCCTTGTTTCCTCTCAACTCCCCCATCTCCCCATGTCTCCTCTCCCCCATCTCTCCTTGTTTCCTCTCAACTCCCCCATCTCCCCATGTCTCCTAGTCTCCTCTCAACTCCCCCATCTCTCCTTGTTTCCTCTCACTCAGCCATCTCCCCTTGTCTCCTATAATCCCCCTTGTCTCCTCTCAACTCAGCCATCTCCCCTTGTCTCCTATAATCCCCCCTTGTCTCCTCTCAACTCAGCCATCTCCCCTTGTCTCCTATAATCTCCCCTTGTCTCCTCTCAACTCCCCCATGTCCTTTCGTCTCAAGTACCCTCAAAAGGTCCGGTTATTTCATTTTAAGGATGCGCACCAAGCAACCTCTCCAGGTGCTCCTTTGAGAACCAGGGCAAAACAGTGATGTGCCCCTGGCTATAATGTTTCTTAACGGACGTTGTCTGATTATATATTGTTAAACCCGGCTTAACAAGTTAATCCCAGAAGAAAATCACTTTTGGTCAAATTTCAAATGTGAAAAGTCATAATTCTGACTTTTTCCCCCAGAATTACAAAATAAATACTGGTTTTAGTGCCTGTGTAATCTGTGTTTTGTTGTTTCTATACTGGTTAATCTGTGCGTTCCTCACCGGAGTCTGGGTCTGTGGGCCGGGCCTTGCTCCTGGAGGAGAAGCGGTCCGTGGAGGCGACGGTGATTCCCACGGTGTGGTCGACTTCTTGTGGAACAAAGCGGGAAAGATCGATGTCCTGGACGTCTACAAAGTCATCCTGAAAACAAACAACACATTTAGACACGAGTTTAACACGAGTTTAACACACGGGTTTAACACGAGTTTAACACAAGTTTAACACAAGTTTAACACACGAGTTTAACACACGGGTTTAACACGAGTTTAACACAAGTTTAACACAAGTTTAACACACGGGTTTAACACGAGTTTAACACAAGTTTAACACACGAGTTTAACACGGGTTTAACACGGGTTTAACACGAGTTTAACACGGGTTTAACACGGGTTTAACACGAGTTTAACACACGAGTTTAACACGAGTTTAACACGAGTTTAACACAAGTTTAACACACGAGTTTAAGACGAGTTTAACACGGGTTTAACACGGGTTTAACACGAGTTTAACACACGGGTTTAACACGAGTTTAACACAAGTTTAACACACGGGTTTAACACAAGTTTAACACAAGTTTAACACACGAGTTTAACACGAGTTTAACACACGGGTTTAACACAAGTTTAACACACGAGTTTAACACAAGTTTAACACACGGGTTTAACACACGGGTCTAACACGGGTTTAACACACGAGTTTAACACACGGGTTTAACACGGGTTTAACACACGAGTTTAACACGGGTTTAACACGCGGGTTTAACACGCGGGTTTAACACGCGAGTTTAACACACGAGTTTAACACGGGTTTAACACACGAGTTTAACACGGGTTTAACACACGGGTCTAACACGGGTTTAACACACGGGTCTAACACGGGTTTAACACACGGGTTTAACACACGAGTTTAACACGGGTTTAACACGCGAGTTTAACACACGGGTTTAACACACGGGTTTAACACACGGGTCTAACACACGGGTCTAACACGGGTTTAACACACGAGTTTAACACGGGTTTAACACGCGGGTTTAACACGCGAGTTTAACACGCGGGTTTAACACACGAGTTTAACACACGAGTTTAACACACGGGTTTAACACGCGGGTTTAACACGCGGGTTTAACACGCGAGTTTAACACGCGAGTTTAACACACAAGTTTAACACACGAGTTTAACACACGAGAAAACCCTCAAAATATCTCTGAAAGGTCCCATGAATGTGGATCTAGGAGGATAATGGAGAAGGGAGGGATGGCTGTTCCCGAGCTGAGTGATCCCAAATGGCTCATGGACTTAGCTTTTTTTGTTGACATCACGCAGGAGCTGAATGCACTGAATAAGAAGTTGCAGGGCCAGGGCCAGCTTGTCAGTGCAGCATATGACAATGTCAAAGCATTCTCTACAAAACTGGTGTTATGGAAAGCCCAGCTCCCTCAGAAAAACCTCTGCCATTTCCCAGCATGCAAGGCTCTCATGGACAGGGGCACAGCATTCAGTGGTGAGAAGTATGTTGATGCCATTGTGAAGCTACAGGAGGAATTTGATCAGCGGTTTGCAGACTTCAAGACACACAGAGCCACTTTCCAAATGTTTGCAGACCCCTTCTCCTTTGATGTGGAAAATGCCCCTGGTGTGCTTCAAATGGAGCTCATTGACCTGCAGTGCAATTCTGAGCTCAAAGCCAAGTTCAGGGAAGTGAATGGGAAAGCAGACAAGCTTGGACAGTTCATGAGAGAATTGCCCCCCTCCTTCCCTGAGCTTTCCAGGATGTTCAAGCGGACCATGTGCCTTTTTGGGAGCACATATATGTGTGAACAGCTCTTCTCCACCATGAACTTCAATAAGTCAAAGTACAGGTCCAGACTTACTGATGAACATCTTCAAGCCTTACTAAGGGTTTCAGCTGCTTCCTCCCTCAAACCAAATGTGGCTCAGCTGTGTGAGAGGAGGCGCTGCCAGGTCTCTACCAGCAAGGAGTAGGCAAGAGCAACTGTGAATAGTTATGTTGTGAAGAACCGTTCATGTTAAGAAGATGTTGAAGAACTGTTAATGTTGTATTTTTAATACATTTTTTGTGGAATACTTGAAGCGTTCCAGACTCTACGTCCAGCGGCCCCCAGGTAAATGGAGACCCCTGCCTTAAGGCTTGTATAATCTGCAGATCTGATCACCGTCTGCTCTCAACTCCCCCACCTCCTCTTGTCTCCTTTAATCTCCCCTTGTCTCCTTGTCTCCTCTCCTCTCATTCAGAGACCTTAAGGCTTGTATAATCTGCAGATCTGATCACCGTCTCCTCTCAACTCCCCCACCTCCTCTTGTCTCCTATAATCTCCCCTTGTCTCCTTGTCTCCTCTCATTCAGAGACCTTAAGGCTTGTATAATCTGCAGATCTGATCACCGTCTGCTCTCTTTTCAAAAGAATAAAGCAAACACTGAAACTCTCAGCTGTATAAAAGAAGAGTATTTTAACTTAAGTACTTTTACTGAAGTACTTAAGTTAAACATTGAGGGACTTGTTCTTTCCTAAAGTCTTCTCACACGCTTCGTTCACTCCACTCCCTTTATCATCGTTGTTGTTTTTATTGTGCATTTTGTGTCTGAAAACGACTATAAATAAAGTTTGATTGATCAAAGTTAATAGAGTGTGTGAGTAACTGTACCTCCTCCATGTCGTTCTCATCTTCATCATCGTCTTCATTGATGTATCGAGTGTCGTCGGCTTCATCGTCGTCCTCGTCCACCAAATCTGGACGAAACTCAAACACCTCGCGTCCGCTCACCTGCAGAGAACCGGAGTTTCATTTACAGATTACATTTTCACACCAAGAAGCTTTTGTTCACTTATCCCAAGTTTCCTCTCAACTCCCCCATCTCCCCTTGTCTCCTACCATGTCTCCTATAATCTCCCCTTGTCTCCTATAATCTCCCCTTGTCTCCTATAATCTACCCATGTCTCCTATAATCTCCCCTTGTTTCCTCTCAACTCCCCCATCTCCCCTTGTCTCATATAATCTCCCCTTGTCTCCTACCATGTCTCCTATAATCTCCCCTTGTCTCCTATAATCTCCCCGTGTCTTCTTGTTTCCTCTCAACTCCCCCGTCTCCTATAATCTCCCCTTGTTTCCTCTCAACTCCCCCATCTCCCCTTGTCTCATATAATCTCCCCTTGTCTCCTACCATGTCTCCTATAATCTCCCCTTGTCTCCTATAATCTCCCCGTGTCTTCTTGTTTCCTCTCAACTCCCCCGTCTCCTATAATCTCCCCTTGTCTCCTTGTTTCCTCTCAACTCCCCCCATCTCCCCTTGTCTCCTATAATCTCCCCTTGTCTCCTTGTTTCCTCTCAACTCCCCCATCTCCCCTTGTCTCCTATAATCTCTCCTTGTCTCCTATAATCTACCCATGTCTCCTATAATCTCCCCTTGTCTCCTATAATCTACCTATGTCTCCTATAACCTCCCCTTGTTTCCTCTCAACTCCCCCATCTCCCCTTGTCTCCTATAATCTCCCCCATCTCCCCTTGTCTCCTATAATCTCCCCTTGTCTCCTTGTTTCCTCTCAACTCCCCCATCTCCTTTTGTCTCCTATAATCTCCCCGTGTCTCCTTGTTTCCTCTCGACCCCCCCCATCTCCTGTAATCTCCCTTGTTTCCTCTCAACTCCCCCCCATCTCCTATAATCTCCCCTTGTCTCCTTGTTTCCTCTCAACTCCCCAATCTCCTTTTGTCTCCTATAATCTCCCCGTGTCTCCTTGTTTCCTCTCGACCCCCCCCATCTCCTATAATCTCCCCTTGTCTCCTTGTTTCCTCTCAACTCCCCCATCTCCTTTTGTCTCCTATAATCTCCCCGTGTCTCCTTGTTTCCTCTCAACTCCCCCGTCTCCTATAATCTCCCCTTGTCTCCTCTCAACTCCCCCGTCTCCTATAATCTCCCCGTGTCTCCTTGTTTCCTCTCAACTCCCCCGTCTCCTATAATCTCCCCGTGTCTTCTTGTTTCCTCTCAACTCCCCCGTCTCCTATAATCTCCCCTTGTCTCCTTGTTTCCTCTCAACTCCCCCCCATCTCCCCTTGTCTCCTATAATCTCCCCTTGTCTCCTTGTTTCCT
This sequence comes from Dissostichus eleginoides, assembly GCA_031216635.1. Lineage (NCBI taxonomy): Eukaryota > Metazoa > Chordata > Actinopteri > Perciformes > Nototheniidae > Dissostichus > Dissostichus eleginoides. Next base: position 31,233,309 of record CM062278.1, read on the forward strand.
CTCAACTCCCCCATCTCCCCTTGTCTCCTATAATCTCTCCTTGTCTCCTATATCTACCCATGTCTCCTATAATCTCCCCTTGTCTCCTATAATCTACCTATGTCTCCTATAACCTCCCCTTGTTTCCTCTCAACTCCCCCATCTCCCCTTGTCTCCTATAATCTCCCCCATCTCCCCTTGTCTCCTATAATCTCCCCTTGTCTCCTTGTTCCTCTCAACTCCCCCATCTCCTTTTGTCTCCTATAATCTCCCCGTGTCTCCTTGTTTCCTCTCGACCCCCCCATCTCTGTAATCTCCCCTTGTTTCCTCTCAACTCCCCCCATCTCCTATAATCTCCCCTTGTCTCCTTGTTTCCTCTCAACTCCCCAATTTCCTTTTGTCTCCTATAATCTCCCCGTGTCTCCTTGTTTCCTCTCGACCCCCCCCATCTCCTATAATCTCCCCTTGTCTCCTTGTTTCCTCTCAACTCCCCCATCTCCTTTTGTCTCCTATAATCTCCCCGTGTCTCCTTGTTTCCTCTCAACTCCCCCGTCTCCTATAATCTCCCCTTGTCTCCTTGTTTCCTCTCAACTCCCCCGTCTCCTATAATCTCCCCGTGTCTCCTTGTTTCCTCTCAACTCCCCCGTCTCCTATAATCTCCCCGTGTCTCCTTTTTTCCTCTCAACTCCCCCGTCTCCTATAATCTCCCCTTGTTTCCTCTCAACTCCCCCCATCTCCTATAATCTCCCCTTGTCTCCTTGTCTCCTTGTCTCCCCACTTGTAGCAAACACAGAACACATTCTCAAAAAATTAACTAAATAATAATAATATAATAAATGAGTAAATAAATCCCAAAGGACAAACACAGCAGGAACATACAGATACACTGAAGACCCAGGTGTTTAACTTAGTCCCGCTTCACTGAGGTATTATGGGATGTGGAGCGTCATAAAACAAGATGTCCGACTCACCGTTAGCGATTTCCCCGCCTTGAAGTCGGCCTTCTTCTTCTCCATCTGCTCCCTCGCTTTCTCAATCTGTCCGAGGAGAAGATGGGATTCAAAACACATCGTTAATGTTTAAAGAAACATTTAAGGTATTTCACCTAAAGAAATGACTCTTAAGACCTGTATCATCTCGGGATCACATGACCTTGTAAATGTGTATTTAATTATTCACTTTAACACATTTCCTTTATGTCGTTCTAACTGGTTTAATTCATATAACCCTTTTTAATAATAATCTTGTTTAACATTGTGTATTTTTAATAGTATCGATGTGAGGCTTTTTAAAAAGGGTTTTCTGCCTCTTCCTGCTCTTTATATTATTAGTAATAATGTATGTTTGTGTATTTTAAATTGTGCAAAAACAATATATATTATGACTTTTTTCTGTTTTCTTTCCTGCCTAGAGACATCAGATTTGCATTGTCCCTTTCTAATAAGAAACACATATATAACTATAGCATGAGTTCTGTGTCTCTGATCTTGATTATAACATATATAAATTATCTCGAGAACATGACGCCCGTAAACAAGATGGACGTAAACAACACGGCTCTCATTTCTTCTTCTATGGTCAGAGCTTTGTAACTGACTGATGTTTCTTTATATATATAATATATATAAAACACGTTCCCACCTTCTCCTGCCTTTTCCTCTTCTTCCAGGCCAGGAAAGTCTCCAGAGTGATCCGAGTCACGTTAGCTCCCAACGCCGCTCTCTGTGGAGAGACGAGAGTTCAATCAGACACATGGAGAATAACAGTTGGGCTATAAAGGAACTACAGCACGGTCACATGACTTCACGTCACCACCGCTAAGCTAAGGGAGGCTAATGTTGGGCTATAAAGGAACTACAGCACGGTCACATGACGTCACGTCACCCCCGCTAAGCTAAAGGTGGCTAATGTTGGGCTATAAAGGAACTACAGCACGGTCACATGACTTCACGTCACCACCGCTAAGCTAAAGGTGGCTAATGTTGGGCTATAAAGGAACTACAGCACGGTCACATGACGTCACTACCGCTAAGCATAAGGAGGCTATGTTGCTATAAAGGAACTACAGCACGGACACTGACTTCACATCACCACCCGCTAAGCTAAAGGTGGCTAATGTTGGGCTATAAAGGAACTACAGCACCGGTCACATACGTCACGTCACCACCGCTAAGCTAAGGTGCTAACGTTGGGCTTAAAGGAACTACAGCACGGTCACATGACGTCACGTCACCACCGCTAAGCTAAAGGTGGCTAGTTTGGGCTATAGGAACTACAGCACGGTCACATGACTTCAAGTCACCACCGCTAAGCTAAAGGTGCTAATGTTGGGCTATAAAGGAACTAGAGCACGGTCACATGACTTCACGTCCCACCGCTAAGCTAAAGGTGGCTAATGTTGGGCTATAAAGGAACTACAGCACGGTCACATGACTCACCACCGCTAAGCTAAGGGGCTAATGTTGGGCTATAGGAAACAGCACGGTCACTGACTTCAGTCCCTACCGCTAAGCTAAAGGTGGCTAATGTTTGGGCTTAAAGGACTACAGCACGTCACATGACTAACGTCACCACCGCTAAGCTAAAGAGGCTAATGTTGGGCTATAAAGGAACTACAGCACGGTCACATGACTTCACGTCACCACCGCTAAGCTAAAGGAGGCTAATGTTGGGCTATAAAGGAACTACAGCACGGTCACATGACTTCACGTCACCACCGCTAAGCTAAAGGCGGCTAATGTTGGGCTATAAAGGAACTACAGCACAGTCACATGACTTCACGTCACCACCGCTAAGCTAAAGAGGCTAATGTTGGGCTATAAAGGAACTACACACGGTCACATGACTTCACGTCACCACCGCTAAGCTGAAGGCGGCTAATGTTGGGCTATAAAGGAACTACGCACGTCACATGACTTCACGTCACCACCGCTAAGCTAAAGGTGGCTAATGTTGAGCTATAAAGGAACTACAGCACGGTCACATGACTTCACGTCACCACCGCTAGCTAAAGGTGGCTAATGTTGGGCTTAAAGGAACTCAACACGGTCACATGACTTCACGTCACCACCGCTAAGCTAAAGGGGCTAATGTTGGGCTATAAAGGAACTACAGCACGGTCACATGACTTCACGTCACCACCGCTAAGCTAAAGGAGGCTAATGTTGGGCTATAAAGGAACTACAGCACGGTCACATGACTTCCGTCACCACCGCTAAGCTAAAGGAGGCTATGTTGGGCTATAAAGGAACTACAGCACGGTACATGACTTCACGTCACCACCGCTAAGCTGAAGGCGGCTAATGTGGCTATAAAGGAACTACAGCACAGTCACATGACTCCACGTCACCACCGCTAAGCTAAAGGGCTAATGTTGGCTATAAGGAACTACAGCACGGTCACATGACTTCACTCACCACCGCTAAGCTAAAGGCGGCTAATGTTGGGCTATAAAGGAACTACAGCACGGTCACATGACTTCACGTCACCACGCTAAGCTAAAGGAGGCTAATGTTGGGCTATAAAGGAACTACAGCGGTCACATGACTTCACGTCACCTTCGCTAAGCTAAGGAGCTAATGTTGGGCTTAAAGGAACTACAGCACGTCACATGACTTCACGTCACACCACTAAGCTAAAGGAGGCTAATGTTGGGCTATAAAGGAACTACAGCACGGTCACATGACTTCACGTCTCCACCGCTAAGCTAAAGGTGGCTAATGTTGGGCTATAAAGGAACTACAGCACGGTCACATGACTTCACGTCACCTTCGCTAAGCTAAAGGAGGCTAATGTTGGGCTATAAAGGAACTACAGCACGGTCACATGACTTCACGTCACCACCGCTAAGCTAAAAGGAGGCTAATGTTGGGCGTGATGACATTTAATCGTCTCATTTAGACACTTGTTAGCACCATATTTCTATATTTCCTCCCTCCTCTCCTTCCTCACCTCGTTCTCGATCAGCTCCTCCAGTGAGATCTTCTCTTCCTCCTTCTCGTCCTTCTTCTTGTCTTTCTTCAGGACGAAGCCTGGTGGCAGAGCGTGGCGGTACATGCAGACTTCTCCGCCTGACGGACACGCCCAGAACCAGCCGTACTTGTTGCTCTCGATGGCGTCCAGGAAGTGCTTACACACCTGCACACACACACACACACACACACACACACACACACACACACAACACACACACACACACACACACACACACACAGTTAATGGAAGTTGTATCAACATGGCAATAGAGCTAGGTCAATATTTCAGTGGCAGAAAGCACAACAAAGGCAAAAAACATGAGTGAAAAACTGCTCAGAATCTCAGCCTTTTTGTCTCTCCTAGGCACCTGTACATTTTCTAATTGATCATTTGATAAGAGTGCAGTTTCCCATCATGCACCTGCCTCCTGATCTTCTCCTTTATTAATAAGACTTACGATATTTGTTTTGACTTTCTTCTTCTCTGACTCTCCGTGCTTATGGGCCACCACCTCCTCCAGCTTCTTCTCGTCCCAGCCGTCCATCGTGTCTACAAACAATAACAACAACAACAACATTCATTTAACACACAATTAAGCTTTTTATAAACAACTAAACCCCTGAAAGTAGAATCAAAGTCTCTGTGAAAGCGATAATAAACTCCGAACAGTCCTGGATGATGTTCAGGTGATATTATCTCAACCTGTTGAGCCCTGAGCCTGTTTTCCAGGTCTCAGGCTCGAAAATGACATGCCCAGAACAAATGACTATATCTTCACTTCTAAAAGGGGAAAATTAATAATCTTTTTTCTCAAAGCAATGATAAACCTGTGAGTTGGATGTAGAAGAATCAGAATCAATATAGATCAATCAATATATAAAATAAAAGCATCTATAGATGCTTTTATTTTAAAGTAAATTCAGATTGGACATAGTAAAAAAATGTTAATGATAGCGTCCTTCAAAAATAAAACATTACTTATCGTGAAAACCAGCCTTGAATGATGGGATCGGAGACTAAAAGCTTTAGGAATCCAAACTATAACATATGATAAGTACCCTGTATCAAGATTGATGCAAAACAAGTGACATTTGACCTTTTTAGAGAGATTTAGAAAAATAAACCACTTCTGGGGTCATTTGGGTGGATTTTCCATATCTCTGGAACCCATCGGTCGATTTTTATGATTGACACCTCTTAGTAACCGTTAGAGCCAATAGGATCGAGGGGAAGTTCCTAAATCCATCTAAACATTACCATTGAGGAGTGAGAGTGATGCGCACGCAGTTTGCCCAAAACCGGAAGCTCCATTACACTCAATATGAAAACTAGGCTTATTGACATAAATATGAGGATGGATTATCAGTAATCATTTCAAAGTGACACGGACACATTGGATTAACCTATGGATTAACCTATGGATTAACCTTCAGCAGCGTTTATATGCGTTTTAATGCCCTTGAACACAAATTTTGATCAGAAAACAGCAAAGGTATGAGTTTTTTGCCGTTTTGGCTCCGTAAAGCTACGTTGTGTGTTGTCTGGTTTCGCCTTCACTGCCCTGATACCTCTACCAGGGGCGCGGGAAGGGGGGTGCTGAGGGCGCTGCAGCACCCCCTAGCGGCAGGCAGGCGGTGCGGAGCTCCCCTGTCAGGAAATGTATTTTATTTTTATTTTATATATATGTATTTAATTTCATTGTGCCTGAGATTATATTTTTATTATATGTTATTATTCAAATGATAATTTAAAACTATATAATAAATAATTTTGCTTCAGGGAAGAAAAATAAAAAAGATGTGGAAAAAAAGTTTTTTGTTAGTTTTAGTCGGCTACTTTTAACGTGACGCACAACAACACAAGTCACTGACACGGCGCAACAACACAAGTCACTGACACGGCGCAACAACACAAGTCACTGACACGGCGCAACAACACAAGTCACTGACACGGCGCAACAACACAAGTCACTGACACGGCGCAACAACACAAGTCACTGACACGGCGCAACAACACAAGTCACTGACACGGCGCAATACACTCACTGACACGGCAAAACGTATCTCGGAATTTTTTCTCTCTAAAAACGCTAAATCTGCAAAATCATGTGCATAATCTGTATACTGGTCAATATCATGTTTGTGGTATTTTAATTATTATTTTATGGTTATTGCTGCTGCAGCCGTGCATAATCTGTGTAATAAGTAGCCAATAAATTCCACATTGTTGGTAAAATAATATTTTACATCTTTGTAGGGTGTGTGCTAGTGCTTTTGTGCGTGCTCTAGTGCCTGTAATAGTGTTCACTGGAGTCCATTGTTATGCTGTGTGTGTGGTTTTGCCGCCAACCCCCCCCCCCCCCCCCGTTGGTGCGTAATTAGCACATCGGACAGCACCTCAGCACCCCCACCCAAATTACCTTCCCGCGCCTCTGACCTCTACCATTGGAATCTGTGGAATCTCAGCTTTCATATGATATCCAGTTCGTGCAGATAGCATGAAGTATAAAATATTTCTACCTTGAGTTATGTGCTAAGTGCGTTAGCACCCTTTCGCTTAGTGCTAATTCAGAGGCTTTGTGTTACCCTTGTGTTTCGTTTTGCTAAAAATGGTTAATATAGTCTGATAGCTGAGTTTCTTCCCGTTAAGTGGGTATGACACATTCATAGTTTGTTAAATGTTAAGAAGCCCTGAGACACAGTTTCGTGAATATTGTTGTGATTGATTAAGCCCGACTGTATAAAGTATTCCCCGACCTTTCTCCAGCTCGTCGTCCCTCTTGTCGACGTACAGACTCCTCTTCTCACACTTCCTCTCCATGGTGAGGTCATGGCTGAACTTGCACTTGTCTCCTTTGGTGCACTGGCCCTGTTTGAAGAACGCACAGAGCACCGATTTGGGGTCCACGCCTGCAGGAAACACAGGATTCAAGGGTTAATAAATATCTACCATACAATACGATAATAGTTAAATGGTCGGATCAAGTCTACCTGCGGCGACTTTCTGAGCAGCGATGACGGGTTTGAAGAGGTCGTTGAGTTCGTCCAACTCCTTCTTCTTATCCGTCTTCTTGCCATCCGCCTGATGCACACACACACACACACATTAGAGAGTGTACATGCACTTCAGATGATCTAATGCAATATAATCAGTTCTGCAACTAACGATTATTTTCCTATTTGATAAATCTTCTAAATAGTTTCTAGAGTTCGAAGTGAAGATTATGAAAAATGTCCGAGGTGAAGTTGCTCTATCCGTCTAACACTCAAAGATACATTTACTTTAATATAGGAGGTGTATTGGCACATCTATGTTGATACAATATGCATCGTGATACAGGCGTTATCATTTATTATATTGCAATATATCGTGATTTTTAAACCTGTATTTTAGGCAAACTGTCTCTGAGTATAACGAGTAAATAATGTTTACTCATGCATCACAACAAGGAGATCTGGAGGAAAACAGATCTTTGAGTTAACCTGGCAAGCAAACCATTCATTGGAGAATGAATGCTGTGGTTTTAAGAACGTATACAGTATAACAAAACATAATATTGTGATTAAGACAATTTCTTACGTGATATGAAACGGAGAAAAGCAGAACATCTACACATTTGAGAGGCTGCATTTTCCACTATTTAAAAGTGACTAAATGATTAGAGAAAAGGGTTGTTATAGGCTGCGATGTGTCATTGTTCTTCTGTCTCTTACAAGGTTATTATCACAGCTGACATTTAGGAGGATTTGGTAGAAGAGGAATGAGGTAGAGATACAGAAACATCTGTGGACATTTAAATAAAACCCAGAGAACCACAGACATAGAGTGGTGCAGGGACGAGTCCTAAAACCCGAAAGTGAGTCAGCATTTCACCACTTCCTGTTCCCTCGTCTCAGAGCCAATGGGATCTCTCCATAGGATGTTGGAAACTAGCTGGAACTAAGGTCTGTGGTTGAGACACATTGAAGAGACGGATCACGTTTTGTTCTAGGACATTAAATCCATCAGCAGTGACCCCACTGGGGATTTCTGAAGAGTGGACGTGTCTGAAAAACGATGGTTGTTACCAAGTGGCTGAATAGGACTACAGAAGTCGTGGAGGCTGTTGTACGTCATTACGCCGAACACGTAAACACTCCTCTAAGTTAGTTTGCCCTGTTCTGCTTGAAAGCAAGTACCTGCCTCCTGCAGACTGTTCAAACAAACGCTTCAACTCGTACCATTTAGAATCTGTGTGTTTGAATATGGATCTTAAGTTGGCGTGACGTTGAAGTCGTGCTGCTGGACTCGGCTGTAGTTCCTTTATAGCATCACGTTAGCATGTTGCTTCTGGCCATTCGATTTATGATTCGAACATTATAAAAGTAGGGTCGACACGTGGAGATTATCCGGCTGAACAAAACGTGCATTTATCAAACAGGTTCGTTTTCCACAGATCTTATTTTTTACAATATTCCTAAACCCTCTGGAGAAATCCGTTTGCTTTTTGTCGAGGGAACCAGCCGCTTCCTTCAGGGTGGAACTACACAAAGCAACATCCCTGCACCGCTCTATGGTTATTGAACAGAGATTTCCTGCTGACCTTTGTCCTCGGAGGTCCTCCCGATTTGACCTGGTGCTCCACGTTCTTTATGAACTTCTGCTGCTTCCCCCCCTTCTTGTTCTTCAGGCCAAATGTCTTGTCCTGGAAACAAATGTGCAAAAAGAATACAGGACATTTAATGAAATGCATTCTCAAATACATATATACTAAGGAAGAAAGCTTCTGAACTTTACACCATTTGAGAATTGTTTTTATTATATTTATAACAAATGGGGACATTGCAGAAGGTTAAATTGAAAAGTCTAAACTACGGTGAGGAAATGTTGAATATGGAGAACGGCAAGCTGTACTCTGCTCTGCGTGTGCTTTTATTGTATTTCTGTTGAATTTGCAAATGTAATTGTATTCTTGGTCTGTACTTTAAACGGATTTCTAGTAACTGCACACTTTTGAAATGTCATTATTTTGTAATCTGCCATATCTCTAATGTTGGGGAATGTTGTGTTTGTGTAATGTGATACATGTAAAAAAATCAATAAATACATGTTAAAAAAAAAAATGCATTCTCAAATAATCTCCAGATGAAGCAGCTTCACCTCAACAACAACAACAACAACTGCTCCTGTACTTTGTTGTCATTATGACTAACCCACTAAATAAAGAGGGGCACATATGTTGCCTCAAACAAAACAGGAACAATCCTGGTTTCTACTATTGGGCAGTTCTTCAAATGAAGGATGATGCACCTGCAACAAAGACTATAACACTCCTTATGTGCAATATATATATATATATATATATATATATATATATATATATAAATCCACCTTTTATACTTTCACCTGGCTGCTGTATCTCTAAACCCTTTTGGTACTGGATGTGTTGTGTAATTTCTAGTTTTCTATCTTTTATATGTTGATGCTTCTTGAGATATATATTAGAAAGATATATATATAGAGATAGAGAGATAGAGAGAGATAAAGAGAGAGAGAGAGAGAGAGAGAGAAGAGAGATAGAGAGAGAGGAGAAGATAGAGAGGAGAGAGAGAGAGAGAGAGAGAGAGAGAGAGAGAGAGAGAGGGATGGATGGATGCATAGATAGAGAGATTGATGGATGGATAGATAGATAGATAGATAGATAGAGAGGTGGATAGATAGATAGATAGAGAGATAGATAGATAGAGATAGGTGGATAGATAGATAGATAAAGATAGGTGGATAGATAGATAGATAGATAGATAGAGAGAGATAGGTGGATAGATAGATAGATAGATAGAGATAGGTGGATAGATAGATAGATAGAGATAGGTGGATAGATAGATAGATGGATAGATAGATAGATAGATAGATAGAGAGAGATAGGTGGATAGATAGATAGATAGAGATAGGTGGATAGATAGATAGAGAGAGAGAGATAGGTGGATAGATAGATAGATAGATATATGGATAGATAGAGAGATAGGTGGATAGATAGATAGATAGATAGAGAGAGATAGGTGGATAGATAGATAGATAGATGGATAGATAGATAGAGATAGGTGGATAGATAGATAGATGGATAGATAGATAGAGAGATGGATGGATGGGTAGGTAGGTAGAGAGAGAGAGAGAGAGGGAGGGAGAGATAGAGATATTTTGTTACAGAAGCAGTGTGTTCAGAAATTAAAATACAAATACTTAAAAAGTGGAAAAGAGAATTAATAAATGAAAATGAAAAACAGGATATCAAATATAAACAATATAAACACATTCTCGTTAATTAAAAGCTATCTTTGGCTCTTTACCTTCTGTAACAACCGTCAATTATATAAAATAAAGGTATTCTGATTCAAAACACTTTACAAACGTCGGCATGTCGTGCATAATTAACGTAAAAGATACCCCTACAAATGTAAGTGCCATGATGTCCTCAAATGTTTTCCAAATACCCACAATTATATGTATATTTTACAATGATATATGACAACAACAAAAATAGTTTATGTTATACATGTTTTTCTGTCAAAGGACTTTTTGGTTTCAGTTTTATTTTAATTGTTAGAAATAAACTTGCCTGGGAAATGTAGTGTAACATTGTGTGGCTCATGAGTATTCAATAGTTTCTGGACAACAATAGAGGTCTCATGGCACCGAACAAAGAGCTGAATCAGACTTCAGATCAACACACAATACTTCCTTATAATACAATCTATACATTTCCATGATATGTAAAGAAAACCTAACTTTTCCCTTTAACATCTGGCCATAAATCACACTTAGCACCTGTGGTAAGATGTGGCAGGTGATACTGTGTACAGGAGACCCTTCGCAGCTCTTATATCACCCAGACATGAATATAAACACGGAATGAAGTCACTTTAAATGAAGCTATTGAGTCAGAATGTGCAGCATGAACCCAGCTGTCCGGTAACACGTTGCAGTGGAATCTGAGCAGCAAAAGGCGGCTAAAGCTAAAAGCCGGTTATGGTCACTTTGACAGGAAGATATGACAATCATTTAAGACCCCGGCTGCTTTTACATCACAACATCCACACTGACAATCATCTCAAGTTCCACACAAATCTATGTAAGTTTAAAAAAAGACAACTTTTCTCTAGTTTGAAGCTAAAATCTGGTCTTTTGAGGCCGACTGTAAGCAGGCCTGCGCCCTTTAAAGCCACATAATGAATAAAAAGCACAGAAATAATCATAATAAACACCATTTACAGTTCATGTAAAGCCTCACGGGGGTACCTGATGATTTTGAGGACATAAATCATCTTTATTAGGACAGATTAGAACACTTACAACAGCTAAACCGTTAATTTATCAGCTACTTGAGTTAGCTCCAATTAGCCTGTGAGCTAATATTAAAACACATGTAGTTAGCCTCGTGACAGCTAGCTAATAATAACTCTCTTAACATGTATTTAAAGTGATGAGGGTATTTGTTATAGGGTAACTTAATAATCATAACCACTACTGATGAGTTAACGTTGACAATAAGGTTCATTTATCGTTAACTTGTGTTAGCTCCCAGTTAGCACGACATGCTAACTCGTGTGTGATTTTTTTTACCTCAATAATCTTTTCCTTTTTCTTCTCTTGGGTCTTTTTATTCGCCGCAGGCTGGGCGGGTTTCTTGGGAGGCATGTTGGCTCGGGAGTAGCTGTGTGCGACACGCGATTAAAGCCGTAATATGTGTTTTATATTCGGTGTTTCGGGCAGTAGATGCTAAAACACCGCAAACAGCGACGGCGTCTCTCTAGGCCACATGTGAGGTTGTGTTGATGTGCTGTGACGTCATCACGCATCGCGAAAGGCATGTTGGGTAATGTAGTCTTCAATTCCATTGCAAGGCTTTAACGTAATTTGCACATTAGCTACAGTGTAGATATGGCAATGATACACTTAAGCAGGGCCGTTTCTAGCTGTTTGGGGGCCCTATGAAGATGCTTTTTGGGGGCCCTAGTTTTTACAGTTTTTTAACTATAATGGGGGGATTCCGAAGCCTTTCAGATGATCTGTGGAGACGCATCAGTCTGTTACACTTTAAGAGGAAAACAGGCTAATTTCACGAAAACCAAGCAACTGAAACTTACAAAAAATGATATTAAAAAGGTAAACAATAAGGCTCCTCTACGTCAATAAATGCAAGGATGCAGCATTTTCTCAACAATGTATAATGTACATTTTTCATCTTCCTCAGACGTCACTGATTGGCTGACAGCCTAACGATGATTTGGACTTTATTGATCCCCAAAACACAAGCCACAGCTTTGCTATCATTGCAGTTTAGTCGTGTTTGTTGAAACAACATCCATAACATTCATCTGCTACTTAGTAATTATTTATCTATTTATCTAATATATCATTCCAATAGCTTGCATATAGACTCTTATTCACTATTTCACTTTTTTTAAACAATTTTTCTTTTTGTATTTACTTTTTAATATTTACTTGCACTATATTTTTCTGTTTATCTGTATTATTGTGTTGCTCTGTTGGAGAAGCCTGTGACCTAAGATTTTCATCGACATAACTACTCTGTAGCTATGCTCGTATGACAAATAAAGAACCTTGATGCTTGGCTGTCTACAAATAAAGACGGCTCATTTGAATTCTCCCCAAATATATTGAGGCTGAACCTGAACTTTCAGCTTGGGGGCCCCCTAGTGGCCGCGGGGGCCCTATGCATCCGCACAGTCCGCCTATAGGAAGAAAAGGCCCCGCACTTAAGGCTCTTCCAACAGAGCAACATATAGGACATAGAACAAATAAAACAAATAAAATAGTGCAAGAGAATCTAATCTGAATCTGACACTTGAATTTAAATATCCAAAATAACCTTAAAAAAATGTATATATGAGAATAAATGACAAACTTCGATGTGTTATATTTTAAAGTGGAGGGATATGTAAATACCTCTTTATTACCACAGTAAAGGGGAAATGTACATTGTTAGGTGGGGGTACTAATTTATTATATATAAAACCGTAGAATATTTCTGGCAATAATTCAAACCAGTTTTAATGTACATTTTGATCTGTATTCTTATGTACAACCTAGTAGTCCATTGTAAACCACTTAATCATTGATCTTATTATCATTATTACATCTTGCAAAACAAGTTATATACTGAAAAATAAAACACACACATTTTTTCCATATTTATTGGAGGTTTTTATCACATTTTGTTTGATTGTGCAGACTTTTGTAACATTTAAACCTCTCAACAGGTAAATGTGTAATGTTTAAATCTCACAAGGCACAACATATCATATGAAGTTCAGATACAATTAAAAGGGATATCCTGTATATCTTATATCGAGGATGTTGCATCTAAATGAATACATGTCTATTCATTTATGTTTGTATATATGTTTGTATATGTCCCACTATCATGTCATTGCAGTGTGAGCATTTGGCCGCTAGGTGTCAGTGTTGGAGTGTCTGATGGTTAAAGTGACACGTAGCAGATGAACTGACTCATTTAGTGGTGAAGTGCAGCTTTTATGAGCACAAGTGGAATCTAATTATATATCCGTAGAGAGTATTACATTGATGTCGGACAAATAGGATATTTTAAATTGTATTCAATAATCCAAAATCCCGTTGGAGGGAACGAGGGAGAAGCTGCCTTCACGATCCACAACAGAAACCCAACCTCTTTATTGAGTCTATATAATTACATATTATAACCTACATATTTGCATTTATTTAGTAGCTTTTTCAATGTGTGTATTGTATGTTTTCTATGTAAGTTCTTGCGTAACCTACTTGGTAAAATACCTGTTTCTAAATCAAAAAACACAGAAGAGTTTATTGTGTTGGAGAAAATACTGTTGTCTCCTCTTTGGGTTTCTTTGGATGCACTGATATCATGTGTGATTCTGAACTGTGTGCGACCTTGCAGCTGCCTCTTTATGATAGGAGGAGGCAGGGCATTTCAGGTTGTTGATCTTTATGAGGAGACAGACACATAGTTGTTGTCTCCTACATATCTCATTTCTATGAGGCGTGAAGGAAGTCCAGAAGACGGCGCAGATGACCCGACGCTTCTCCGACACCCGCGGATGATATTAGCGCCACCTCGATTTACGACTTTGTTGTTATCTCCTGTGTTTTGGACTATATAAGCCTGATGTTTTTTGCTGCTCCGTTGAGCAACATACCCCATGTGTGTGAGTTAAACCATATCCTTTGTATGTGATTTAACTCTGCTCCTTCTTGCAAGAATAAATGAGTACCTGATTATTGATTCTCAACCTGGTGTCGAGTGATATTTTCCTAACAGAGTGAAAGAGGCAGACGTTCACGAGGTGCTCTTAGATGCTCTTATGGCAGACAGAAAGGATGCAGATATAAAACACAAATGTTCCAAAACTCATGCTTTGCACCTGTCGGCCTCCGTACTTTGAACCTTTGATCAAATTCATCAGCAGCTTTTTTTCCTGAGCACTTAAAGGACTCGTGTTTATTCCAGATCCTATGATATGTTCAAAAAAGCCCTGAAGTTACGAAACACTCTTGTTCTTTATTTTCCCATCGTCTCCTGCTCTCCTCCCCGAGCCGTTCAATTCAATCTTTATTGTCCCACGAGATGCATATGGATTGCAGATGGAGTTTAACAATAAAATAATGAAATAGAAAACAATAAAAAGGCGCTGAAGGAATGCAATAAAATAAAGGAGCAGGAGTAAAATCACATGAAACGGGGTTTTATGCTGATAAAAGCCTGCAGGGAGCCCAATATAACGCAATAAAAACAAACAGTCATCGCTGCAGACACTGACATGAGTTGGTGACGTATGACGGAGAATACAACGGTTTACAAAACGCTGCGGCTCGGCTGCTTACAGGAACCCGCATGAGCACATCACACCAACTCTGGCTTCCGGTCCATTCTGTTGTTTTGTTTTTAAATCGCTCAATGGGCTGGCCCCTCAGTACATCTCCGACCTCCTACAGGTGTGCACCCCTCAGGGCTTTGAGGTCGGCTGATCAGCTGCGGCTGGTAGTCCCTAAAGGCCCTGACACACCAGGCCGAAATCGGCCGTTTTCGTTAGTCGGACGACGAAGCGTGCCCTGTCGCCCAAACTCAATTTGGTGTGTCCCGCACCGTCGGCCGTGACACGCCTTATTTGGCCTTTCATGGCCGACGCATGGCCGATTCAACATGCCATGCGTCGGCCACAGGCAGTCGGCCAAAGAAATCACTCTGATTGGCTGTTCAGCTAGCGAATCAGTGCATGAGAAGCGAAACGGAAGTGAGGGACGTAAACAAACGATTTAAGAAGGCACACACACAGACGGCTATTCATTTTCATCTCATCGGTCCAATGGCTGATAGCTCCAGTACCGCACGAAACATGTTTTCCATGGACGAGAGTGAAAATGGAACGCACACGCTATCTGTTGTTTGTTTATATCACGCAGTCTGTTCTTCTTCTCTGTCTTCCGGTTGTTGCCTCTTTTGAATGACGAATACACACTACCGCCGCCTGCTGGTAAGGAGAGTTATTGCCACTCACGCATGCGCAGTTCGTACGTGCTCGGCTGAAGTCTTTGCGGTGCGTTCCAGTGCGACACATGGCCAAGACGCAGGAGAACACGACGACGCAACAGTCGGCGAGTTCTCTGGTGACTGCTTGGTGTGTCAGGGCCTTTAGACCAAGAAAAAGACCAGGGGAGACTGAGCCTTCTCAGCGGTAGCCCCCAGGCTCTGGAACGACCTGCCCCCCCCATGTCAAATTGTCGCCCACTCATCAAACTTTTAAGTCCCGCCTAAAGACCCACCTCTGTTCCCTCGCTTTCGAGTCAGTCTGAGCTCTACCTATTTGAATGCTTTTATTGTCTGTCCATAGCCTTTATGTGCCTTGTATTCATTCTTATGTGTGCCTTTTATCTATTGTTGTAATATTATAGTTTGTTTAATGTTATGTTCGTTGTGAAGCACTTTGGCAAACCCTCTGTTTTTAAAATGTGCTCTAGAAATAAAGTGAAATGGACAGTTCAGAGGTACATGGTGTACTTTTCCTCCACTACATGTATTTAATCCCTTTAGTTACTTCACAGATGTGGATGAATGATGTGAAATATAATCAAGTGTTAAATCAGACTTTAGTTCCACCTGGAGTAAATCCACAAGCTACCCTGCAGTATACAAAGTCATTCAAACTAGCTGCACCTTTACCAGCTTTGAGAACACTTTCATGATCAATCATTATAAAACATATCATATATATTATTCTGAAATGGACCAATCTGCACAATGACTACTTTTACTGTCGCTACTTTCACTATATTTTGATGAGAATACTTTAATACTTTTACTTGAGGAACATTTTGAATGCAATACTTTTACTGTAACAGAGTATTCCTACACTCTGGAACTTCTACTTTTACTCAAGTACAAGATCTGAGTACTTCTACTTTTACTCAAGTACAAGATCTGAGTACTTCTACTTTGACTCAAGTACAAGATCTGAGTACTTCTACTTTTACTGTAACAGAGTATTCCTACACTCCACAGGTGGCTCCTCTCATCTCTCTGAAAGATGTCCATGAAACCTCCACAAACTTCCCCTTATAATCCAACTAACCCTTTAGAACCTTTGATATACTGAGGGGTTTCCATCTGGAGGGTTAAACCCCTTTTTATCCACATTTCAGATTCCTCATTTCTTTTTTAGAATACTCTTTTTATCGTAATTTTTGGAAACATTCAGACATACACACACACACAACATAGACCCGCATACAGGCACGTGCACCTGCCCTTTGGCCTGCTATAAAAGAAGGGCCCTCTTTGTAAAATATCATTTATAATGTTTTTCTTTAGCACATGTAACCCAGCTCACAAAGGGTTAACAACACAAAAGCTCCAAGTGCTTTAGCAAATCAGAATGCAGATCCTCCAGTACAGAGGCAGAGCACACACACACACGCACGCACACACACACACACACACGCACGCACGCACGCACGCACGCACGCACACACACACACACACACGCATGCACGCACGCACGCACACACACACACACACACACACACACACACACACACACACACACACACACACACACACGGCTACAAACGAGCCGTCAAAGTGACAGATCTGCTGCTGAACGGCACGAATATAACTCAGATAAAACCGGAATAACTCAATATAATATTTTCAAATCAAAACGGTAACACTAACTTTATTCTCAGGTTGTAGATGTGTGTGTGTGTGTGTGTGAGGCCTGCTCACTGAAAGCTGGAGATAGACCCAGAAGGACCCCCGAATTGGTGAATCTCTTATAAAGAAATCATGTGAGGAGAATTGACTAAAATACACTTCATTTCTTTGCATTTAATTGTAAACAACAAACAAAGTCACGAAGCAGTGTTTGAACCAACCTTAGTCATGGGTTTGTTTTAAATACAAACATTTCAATATTAACTGTCACAAAAAATAGGCACATTTTTATTAAATGATGAACAAATATCTCCAATGTGCCCTTTTATGCATTTGAGCCCCTTCCCCTCTAACGTACTCAAATGTGTGCAGAGTATTACTGCGCATATAACATACATCTCTCCATGGGCATAGCCGTGGGAACATAGCGGTGCTGTGGGGATGACACCAGGGCCGGTTCTGACCAATTTGCTGCCCTAGGCAAGATTTTAGCTGGCAATGAAAATCCTCTACAAAAGACCAATACACTACAAACTGAGAAACGTATTGACATGGTGGACAGCTTGTATAAAAAGGCTTCAAATGTATTCATTATTGTATGAACATGTTTTAATTGGGGGGTGGACGTCACATCCTCCAGGGGGGTCCGGGGGTATGCCCCCCCGGGAAGATTTTTTTTTACATTTTAAAGTAAAATGCTTCAATCTGGTGCACTTTGAGCCCAATCACTAGAGACCTGATCTAGGGGTACAACTCTAAAACACCCATATGAAAAAGATCGGTTTGCATTTTATTAATCAAATAAGTATGTGAACATTTCCAATAACCTACCATAGCCAATAACAAATATATGTAACTTATTTTATTTTTGTTGTTCATTCATATCTTATTTTACCTAGTTATCATTTATTCATGCATATTTTTTAATATCTCCAGTTTTAAACGATATTTTTGGTTACTGTCCTATAGTATGCATTGGAATGATTTCAAACCTGTTTTTATTTATCCTAATAATTATAAAGGAGTGCCTTGGAAATATGTGTTTACATAAATTGTGACCAAACCGTTTGAGACCCACTGAGATAACTTAGACTAAAGTGAACTATCTGAACCCTCAGAGTCCTTTACCTCACTGAGCCTCTCAGTCTGACAGGAGAGGACTCTCCTCCACCTTGTTGTAGAAACAGCTTCTTATATCCGTTAGCGCAGCAGAAGCTAACAACAATCCTCGCAGGTACCGGTGCGCCCTCTCTCTCTCTCTCTCTTTGGCTGTGAGCTGCGGGCGCCTGATAAGCCAACACCCAAATGGAAAATGTAACCGGGGTGAAAAGGGTGTTATCTTTACTGAATTATGAATGTTGTTACATCAAGGCTGAAAATTCGTTTTTTAAAAATTATATTTGTATTATATTTCCAATTAATCATGTGGACGTGCAGATTCCCTGTCCTCCATCAGGGGTGCTGCAGCACCCTCAGCACCCCTACTTCCCACGGCCCTGTCCATGGGGGGAATAATCTGACTTTAATCATGTAGAAAGATATCTATGTTTATCTCAGCTGACATACCAATTACTTAAATAAAAGCACAGAGAGAAAATTAATAAGAATAATACATTATAATCATAATGGGCTGAAGTGTGGCCTCGTTACAAAGAGAAGCATCTGATAGGAGGGAAAGGAGAAAGACAAATACAAAGATTCCTCATTTCATCGACTTTGTGGACGTTACTTTTGAATATGAGTTAGTCATTTTAAAGCTCTGTTGTAAATAATAATATTATAATGATCACAAACAGCAAGAAGGGTCTTCCAGGTCTGATTGGTTATTTGTAATCTTTATTATACAGACCCTTGATCACTGATAGATATATATACCAAGGTATGAGAACACATGATATAACACTGACACCATGAGAGATACAGGAGGTATGAAATGCATCAAAGATAAATCACATTCTTTCACATCGAATTAAAAGAAAATCACAATTATTTGATTTGAAACAAAACATCAGAATAAAAACACAGGATTAAAAATAAGGGGATTAAAATCATTGAATGTGAAAGCGATGTTTAAAAGGTTGATAAGTGAACATTTAACAATATATATAAAAACAACACGGAGCAGAGCGGAGCAGGGATCCTAACATCACAAGTCTTTACAAGAAGAGCAAAACACACATATATTTACAATATCAAATAATATATTCATACAAAACTAATTATATGTTTATATTAATAACAATATCTTTGTTTACTTTCAACATTTAAAACCGTTTTTTCTCGGTATTTTGGGATTACGGGTTAGATTCTACCGTTGGTCTCTGTAACCTCTCTCTCTCTCTGTCTCTATCTCTTGTGATCAGACTCAGATGTTGTGTTTGCATGAATGTCTAACATCCAGTGTTTTAAATCCTGTTTCTGAGCCGCTGTATTAAAGAGGACGAGGACAGAGTGAAGTGAAATGAACAGATGCATATTAAGTGTCCCGTGTTCTGGTCCTCAGGATCACAGTGACTACAGCAACACAGAGCATCAGCAGCAGAACACTGAGCGCTGAGCATCTCACTGCGTAGAAGGTGGAGTGAACCCCAAAGGGGTCTCTGTACAGGAGGGTTTTGGTTGAAGACAGACACTGAAAATCATCGTCAATAACTGCACACCAATACTCTCCTGTGTCTTGCAGAGAGACATTAGAAATCACCAATATCCCATCAGTGTCCCTGCGCACATTGCTCCTGACCTGATAATAATGTAAACTAAAGGTTCTTCCTTTGGTTCGGTTCGACTTAAAGAACCAAAAGTGACTCCAACCCTTTTCCCAATCTTTGCATCTGAGAGTGACTTCTTCTCCCCCTGAGAAGAGCTCTACAGCAGGGGGGGGGAATTTGGGGCACACCACCAGCCAATATTTTTTCACAGTAGTTAAGGTTTACAATAGTACAGACCTCTGTGATTTAACGTTACCGATGTTAACACCAGAGAGTAGTTCTGGTCCACTAAAGACCCAGAGTAGTTATGTTGTCCTTGGTCAATGTTGTTTAAGTCAGACTTCCAATATGGAGGCTTCTCTTCATTGAAACCAGTGTCAGGGCACTGCAACACAGCCGTGTCTTCCACTGAGTGATAGATCCTCTCTAAGTCCAGCCCATAGTCTACAGTGTTACCACTAACACACTGCTGTTGGTTCATCAGCAGACAGGTGTATTCTCCGAGGTCAGTTGTTGAGATGTTGGATATACGTAGAGCTGATGTGTTCGTCACCACTTGGTATTTTCCTCTATCATTGTCCATCACTGATGCCGTATTGTCCCCAAAAACTCTGGTCCATATTTTCTGTTCATGTCGATAATCCCGTTTGAGCCACTGGACATCCAGGTGGTCAGCTGCTCCAGGACAAGGCAGGTCTTTTGTTTCTTCATCTTTCATTAATTCACCTCTGGTCTCATCTATGGAAGCACAAACAGTAAGTGTGATGTTTTTCTCATGAGTCACTTTGCCCTCAGTCCAGCACTCTTCTTGGTACAGGCCGGAGTCTGAATGGGTCAGGTCGTTGATCTTGTAGGAAGAAGTATCGGCCATGCTGACGAGTCGTTGTTTCAGGTCTTCAGGTACTGAGGAGTTCTGGGGCCAGAGGTCAGAGGTGTTCCACAGGACCAGCTTCCCCTCACCAACAGATATGGAGATCAGGCAGGAGCCGGCCTCCTCTGGGAGCTCGAAGGTGAGAGAGTCTCTTTCCTCTTGGATGACGATGAGTTGTTCAGCGTGAATGTTGCTGATGAGAGCAAACAGCAGCACGGAGAGCTCTGAGACTGCAGCCATTCTGCTCGGAGGTTTCCTCGTGAGTGTTGTGCAAACACTGACACCGCACACTTATAAGATCTGTATCAACCCTCAGCAACAGCGTCTCATTGGTGGACCGAAAACATGACATCTTTATCTCAAGTTCAGTGGAAACTTTGAAGGGTTAGAGTTATCAAGTGATCTTTGGGTTGGACTTACGTCAAAGCCATGCTATTTTTGGTAAGACTTCTGATCTGAACATGTTGATATCTTGAGTTTGCTGCACAGGAAGACATTGATCTGATGGTTAGAGTCGAGGTGGTCCAGATACCAGTTTGGGGGACTGGGGCTGTGAGAGGTTTTCTACCAATGGAAGGGTTGGGGGTTTGATCCGGATGTAAATTGAGCAAGATACTTGACCCCGAGCTGCTCCCGATGGCCGATGTGTGGATGTTAGTTTCTCTGAGCAGTGGGCTCCTTGTATGGCAGCCTCTCTATGAATGGCTGTAAATTGGTAAATGCTGCACTAAGAGGGTAAAGAGGTGGTACCCCAAGGATCAGTGCTGGGTCCACTTCTCTTTTCTGTTTACATGCTCCCTCTTGACCACATCATCCATAAGAACAACAGCAGTTTCATGTTTAACTGCCTGCCTCCAGGATATCCACAAATGGATGTCTCAAAACATTCATCACCAGTAGATTATTGAATCCACTCCTCCTTGGTATTAGTGAAAATCCCTCTCCCTCCTCCAGCTCTTCCAAAACTCTGCTGCAAGGATTCAGGCAGGAAGTGACAAGGACCAAAAGGCTGGTTGGAGGGGTCTGGAGGAGGGGTTCAGGCAGGAAATGTGAGGCAAATGGCCGGGGGCAAGTCAGAGGGCAGAGACAACGGGGAGGAATTCTGGGGGTCGGAGGTGTTATGGGAATCATGGACATATATTAAAGTTATTTTATTCATTCCATGAGTTAATGATTTAGTTTTCTGACAAGGGGTGATCGTACACGCTGTCTCCCCATGCAGTCTGTGTTTCCTGCAGTGTTGTGTGTACATGATCACACCATGTCAAAAGGTACATTGTAGTGTTTACATATGATTGTTTAAGATCCAATGGTGGAGTTCCACGCATGTTCAAAAGGTGTATAAATATTTTAAGATTCTCTACTTCTGTAGGTATACACTCTGCTCATTTGATGCAAGGTAATCTGTCTCTTATACTGTTGTACAACAATATAATATTTTAACTTCAACCACTTCTGTGTCTGTGTTTTATAGATTTTTTTATGTGTTTCTATCTTTGTTATTTGGTTGTGTTTTGAGTGTTTAAGATATCGGATCCACGACAGAGGCAAGGGCAGCAGAGACGAAACTTCAGTCTGCAGTTTGTCCAACAAATATGACATGTTTATCTCATCTTCAGTAGAAACTTTGAAGGGTCCGGGTTATCAAGGGATCTCTGGTTTGGACTTACGTCAAAGCCATGCTATTTTTGGTAAGACATCTGATCTGAACATGTTGATATCTTGAGTTTGCTGCACAGGGAGACATTGATCTGATGGTTAGAGTCGAGGTGGTCCAGATACCAGTTTGGGGGACTGGGGCTGTGAGAGGTTTTCTACCAATGGAAGGGTTGGGGGTTTGATCCTGATGTAAATTGGGCAAGATACTTAACCCCGAGCTGCTCCCGATGGCCGATGTGTGGAGGCTGTGGCTCAGTGGAAGTGTGCTGGACTTCGAATCAGGGGAAAGCAAGTTCAAGTCCCACTGCAGTCAGCATGTCGTTGTGTCCCTGAGACACTTCACCCCAAATTGCTCCTGTGGGGATTGTCCACAGTATTGAGTATGTAAGTCTCTTTGGATAAAAGCGTCTAACAAATGACATGTAATGTAATGTAATGTTAGTTTCTCTGAGCAACGGGACCACAATGTGAGCAGCCGCCATGAGACCCAGAGTCTGCATGACAGTTAAAGCTGTCACTGTCGCCCCCTGTCGCAGCCTGTGCACCGCCCGGAGAAGGGACGCACGTCTGCTCTCTGACAGAGTGGCGCGTAGCGCGTCTTCATCGAGCACCACTCCCAAATACAACGCCTGTTGGTGAGGTATGGGGGTGCTCTTTTCCCAATTGATCGCAAAGCCTAATTTGGTTATGTGTGTGATCAATTGTGCTGTGCAAAACATTGCCTGTTCCCGGGACCCAGCCATGACTATGAGGTCGTCTAGGTAAAAGAAAACTCTCATGCCGTGGGCGCGCAGCGGTTGAAGCGCTGTGGCCACACATTTGTACTCGTAGGCTATCCCCTGGAAGGCAAAACGCAGATACTTTCTGTGCTCTGGAGCAATTTCTACATGAAAGTACGCGTCTTTCAGGTCGATGGTGGTGAACCAATCGCCTGGCTGCACAAGCCCCAGTAACTGTTTCAAAGTTAACATGCGGAATTTTCTGCAGGAAATGTGGCGATTCAGGCCGCGGAGATCTAGAATAGGTCTGAATTCCCCTGTCTTCCTGAGAACCAGGAAGTACATGGAATAAAGACCCTTTTCTCTGTGCTGAGGGTGCACAACAGACACAGCCTGTTTCTGCAGCAGAGCCTGAATCTCTGCTGAGAGGAAACCCATCTTCTCCTGGGAGGACAGATTTACCTCTCGCATGCCCATAACAGGAGGTGGGACGCTGAAACGGGGCTATTCACTCCAGTTTTGCAGCGTCCCACCTCCTGTTATGGGCATGCGAGAGGTAAATCTGTCCTCCCAGGAGGAGATGGGTTTCCTCTCAGCAGAGATTCAGGTCCAGGTTCCTGTCCATCCACTTTGTTAGCACACAACTGAGATTCCATTCCCCATAACATTGTGTTAATGGACAAGCCCTCGGCTGTGGGGCCGCAGCTATGAAGCTGTGATACTCTCTGGTGACCCGATACTCTCTGGTGACCCGTTCCGCCGTGAAGGGAAGATTTGCCCATGGAGGGTCGACACAGAAAGGGCCGATTATTTACTGAGGTCCCTGAACGCACCGCCACGAGCTCTTGTGTGAGTGCGGGCTCCGCCATAATGCAGCCTTTACCACTACGGTAAACTGCATTAATTGGAGTCTTTGCTCTGGGCGTAGTGACAGTAATCTCTGACAGTAACACGCCGGCCACAATGCCCCTGTACCCGCATAGCGCTTTCTTTTAGATAGCACTCCCTGCGGTTCATCCCTCTCATCTGCGCGTGCCCACTAGCCACCTCCTTTACAGGAGTTACAGCTGGGGCAGCGAATGAGGAATTTGTACGGTTAACATTGTGTGTAAGTGTAGCATTTGTGGAAACAAAAGACACTTAGATTTGGATACAGATCAACCTCATTCTTATTAGAAAACATAGTGATCTGTGCATTATACAGGGAGGAGGCGGGATTCGCCTTTTCGTCCCGGGCGGAGAGATGTTCTCCCCCCGCCAGTCAGATCCGTGAAGACGGGCAGCCCGTCCCCGTGAGTGCCGGCACGCCGGTTCCACGGGGTGGGCCGAAGAGGTGGAGGGCGCCGCGGGCACGGGATCTCCGTGCCGGCACCTCTCCCTTCGTCTCACCGTCGCGCTGCGCTCCCTCGTCTGCAGGAAAGCCTCGCGGCCCGCCCCTCGGGGGTTCCCCCATATCAAAATGATACTTTTTAGATAAGGGTCCCCCATTAAGTGTTTTGGTTTTCGAAGACACAAACGCACACACTGTCACAGTCTGCTCCCTCACTCACCTATTTTCTGCATTAGCATTTCTCAGTCACCTTAGTCACCTGGTAGTCACACCCTGTTTCTCTCTCATACTCTGTTACACCCATTAGCTCCACTAGTATATAGGCCCCCTTCACTCTCACCTCAGTGCCAGATCGTACTTCGCAGCATGCAGTTCTTTCCAGCATTACCTCCCAGATTGCTCTCCCGGTTTCGACCTTGCCTGTCCCTGACCAGCCTGCTTCGCCTGTTTCCTGACCCTGCCTGTACCCGGACTATTCTGCCTCGCCTGCTCCCTGACCCTGCCTGTACCTGCGTCTCCCGTCTTGCCTACTCCTGGAACCCTCGCCTGTCCCCGACCAGCCCTTTGCCTACTGTCTGTCGGTTTGTCTTTAATAAAGCTGGTTACCGACTTTCCCTGGTCTCCCGTGTATTGCACTTTGGTTCTCAGCTCGTTCGTGACACACACACTAACACAATTATCGAGTTGGGTTGTTCATTAATTGATCTCAACATTTAAAATAAAGTTTACCATATAACTCGCTCCAATTCCGTTTTTTTAAAGCATTACCATAGTAATTGTTGTGTTGTATCCAAGGCAGCGGCGCCGGATTGATTTCAGAAGTGGGGGGGCCAAAAAGTGCGTGTGTATGTGACATACTTGCCAACCCTCCCGAGTTTCGCGGTCGACTCCCGATTTCCTCCCGGTCCCGGGGTCATATTTATCCCGCATTTCTCCCGATTTCTGACTAAATCTGATTTGTGAGTCACGACCTGTTTCATTCTAACATAACGCTCCAAATGTTACTGTTTCCACTCGGACTTCAATACAGCTACAACATTGTTTGGTTTCCATGGTAACGCGTCTCTTTAGTAGCGCGCGCAACTGAAAGTCTGAGAGGGTGTTCAGCATGGGGAGGAAGATAGTCACAGAAAACAGAACAAGAATGGACAACTCTACCCTCTGCTCACTCCTTTCCTGTAAATTAAACTATACAGGTCCAGCCCACACATATGACAGCGCAGTTGCTCCATCATTCCATCTCTCCTTTTTTCCTGCTCAATACGCTCTTGTTTGACAAGCTGAATGTTGACTGGTGTTTGACTGAAGTAAGCGCACTTTTTTTGAACACACTCTTTGAAAAGTTCCAGTTATTAACTCCGGTATTTACAAAGCTGTCATCTCCACATTTGGATTTGATGGATATCCATCGATCTGATTGATTATTATCGGAGCAAATGATCAAAGTAGTAACGGAGGGAAAATATTTTCGTTTGGATTACTGGTCTGGGGGGAGCTCGCGAGTGTGTGTGTGTGTATATACGTGTGTGTGTTTGTGTATTTTTGCCTTTGTGTGTATTGTGTTTGTTTCCCGGGGAAAACACTCATGAGAAACACCGGCTGTTGTTATGCCTGCTGTGACGTCAAGTTACTCCGTTCTCCGCTTGTAATTATGTCGTTACAAGCTTCAAAGTTGTATTTATCATCTGAATCTGCCGAAACAAGTTTAATATTCTAAAAGCCAAGACTTTGTTTATTTGAAATCAGATTAAAACAAACTGTAACGGACCCTGCCGTGTTATCTATGATTACTATACGCCTTACATTCATAATTTCAGCGGAGGGAGGGGGAGCGGCGCTGTGGAAGAGCAGAGTGGCGAGTGAGAGCTGTCATCTTCCCTTTACAAGCTTCAAAAATGCCTGTAGCTAATGAGATTGAATATAACAATAAAAAATAACAAACATATACACAGCTAGATCAGATGGCGTTCTTTTTAGATGCGACTTTAGAGTAGAGGGGAATTATTGAAACGGGATGTGTACAGTGTTCCGCGGCATCCGCTGCTGCGAGAATGTGGGGCAGGGCTGTAAAGTGGGGGGGCCAATGGCCCCCTGGCCCCCCTGCTTCCGGCGCCCTTGATCCAAGGAAGAGGTAGAGTCACCCTAGAATCTACAATGTAGGCGTTTCTTTCCCCACTTTGTTTTTCTTTGCTAGTGTTCTAAATGGTTGTTGTTCAGTGTTGAAACATGCATTAGCTAACAATTACATAATTACAATTTGAAATAGAAGATCTTTAATGTTCTATTGATATAAAGTGAGGTCCAGTTACCAGTTTATAAAACAGCTGGTAAATATGGGTACTTTTAAAGTACATTTCAAAGCCCATCATTTTTAACTTTTACTTGAGGAAAGAAGTTTAGTCAGTACTTCTACTTTCACCAGAGTATTTTTAAACACGAGTATCTGTACTTCTACTTGAGTAAAGGATGTGTGTACTTTTGCCATCTCTGCCCACCCCCCCCCACACACACACACACACACACACACACATATATATATATATAATGGTTACTATGAAACCAGTCTGACTCTGTGAAACCTGTCTATAAATAGTAAGGAAACTAGTGTGAACAAAAAAAAGAGTGGAGCGCAATACAGTTTTATTTCTATCTGAAAAAGTGTCCCCCCCCCCCCCCCCCCCCCCACTTTGAGAACAGAGTGATCCGAGGCTCCAGTCCTTCACTCTGTGACGCTGTTCCTCCATATCTCAGGATCTGTGTTGGAGCCTCAGTGGTTTTGGCTCCTCTCATCTCTCTGAAAGATGTCCATGAAACCTCCACAAACTTCCCCTTATAATCCAACTAACCCTTTAGAACCTTTGATATACTGAGGGGTTTCCATCTGGAGGGTTAAACCCCTTTTTATCCACATTTCAGATTCCTCATTTCTTTGATTTAATACTCTTTTTATCGTCATTTCTGTAAACATTCAGACACACACACATACATACAACATAGACCCGCATACAGGCACGTGCACCTGCCCTTTGGCCTACTATAAAAGAAGGGCCCTCTTTGTAAAATATCATTTATAATGTTTTTCTTTAGCACATGTAACCCAGCTCACAAAGGGTTAACAACACAAAAGCTCCAAGCCAATCGTTACACAGAGTTTTTAACACAGAAGTGCTTTAGCCAATCAGAATGCAGATCCTCCAGTACCGGAGGCAGGCTCGTCAAAAGTTACAGATCTGCTGCTGAACGGCACAAATATAACTCGGAAAAAACTGGAATAACTCAATATAATATTGTCAAATCAAAACGTTAACACTAACTTTATTCTCAGGTTGTAGATGTGTGTGAGGCCTGCTCACTGAGAGCTGGAGATAGATGTGTGTGAGGCCTGCTCACTGAGAGCTGGAGATAGATGTGTGTGTGAGGCCTGCTCACTGAGAGCTGGAGATAGATGTGTGTGTGAGGCCTGCTCACTGAGAGCTGGAGATAGATGTGTGTGAGGCCTGCTCACTGAGAGCTGGAGATAGATGTGTGTGTGAGGCCTGCTCACTGAGAGCTGGAGATAGATGTGTGTGAGGCCTGCTCACTGAAAGCTGGAGATAGATGTGTGTGTGAGGCCTGCTCACTGAGAGCTGGAGATAGATGTGTGTGTGAGGCCTGCTCACTGAAAGCTGGAGATAGATGTGTGTGTGAGGCCTGCTAACTGAGAGCTGGAGATAGATGTGTGTGTGAGGCCTGCTCACTGAAAGCTGGAGATAGATGTGTGTGTGAGGCCTGCTCACTGAAAGCTAGAGATAGATGTGTGTGTGAGGCCTGCTCACTGAAAGCTGGAGATAGATGTGTGTGTGAGGCCTGCTCACTGAAAGCTGGAGATAGATTTGTGTGAGGCCTGCTCACTGAGAGCTGGAGATAGATGTGTGTGTGAGGCCTGCTCACTGAGACCTGGAGATAGATGTGTGTGTGAGGCCTGCTCACTGAAAGCTGGAGATAGATGTGTGTGTGAGGCCTGCTCACTGAGAGCTGGAGATAGATGTGTGTGAGGCCTGCTCACTGAGAGCTGGAGATAGATGTGTGTGTGAGGCCTGCTCACTGAGAGCTGGAGATAGATGTGTGTGAGGCCTGCTCACTGAGAGCTGGAGATAGATGTGTGTGTGAGGCCTGCTCACTGAGAGCTGGAGATAGATGTGTGTTTGAGGCCTGCTCACTGAGAGCTGGAGATAGGTGTGTGTGAGGCCTGCTCACTGAGAGCTGGAGATAGATGTGTGTGAGGCCTGCTCACTGAGAGCTGGAGATAGATGTTTGTGTGAGGCCTGCTCACTGAAGCTAGAGATAGATGTGTGTGAGGCCTGCTCACTGAGAGCTGGAGATAGATGTGTGTGTGAGGCCTGCTCACTGAAGCTAGAGATAGATGTGTGTGTGAGGCCTGCTCACTGAAAGCTGGAGATAGATGTGTGTGTGAGGCGTGCTCACTGAGAGCTGGAGATAGATGTGTGTGTGAGGCCTGCTCACTGAGAGCTGGAGATAGATGTGTGTGAGGCCTGCTCACTGAGAGCTGGAGATAGATGTGTGTGTGAGGCCTGCTCACTGAGAGCTGGAGATAGATGTGTGTGTGAGGCCTGCTCACTGAGAGCTGGAGATAGATGTGTGTGTGAGGCCTGCTCACTGAGAGCTGGAGATAGATGTGTGTGAGGCCTGCTCACTGAGAGCTGGAGATAGATGTTTGTGTGAGGCCTGCTCACTGAGAGCTGGAGATAGATGTGTGTGTGAGGCCTGCTCACTGAGAGCTGGAGATAGATGTGTGTGTGAGGCCTGCTCACTGAGAGCTGGAGATAGATGTGTGTGTGAGGCCTGCTCACTGAGAGCTGGAGATAGATGTGTGTGAGGCCTGCTCACTGAGAGCTGGAGATAGATGTGTGTGTGAGGCCTGCTCACTGAGAGCTGGAGATAGATGTGTGTGAGGCCTGCTCACTGAGAGCTGGAGATAGATGTGTGTGTGAGGCGTGCTCACTGAGAGCTGGAGATAGACCCAGAAGGACCCAGAATTGGTGAATCTCTTATAAAGAAACAGAAGAGAGAAAGAGCTTCTGTCGGCCAGAGGGTTAGGTCAAAGTTGAGATACTTATCGAGGAGGATTGACTAAAATACACTTCATTTCTTTGCATTTAATTGTAAACAAAGTCACGAAGCAGTGTTTGAACCAACCTTAGTCATGGGTTTGTTTTAAATACAAACATTTCAAAATTAACTGTCACAAAAAATAGGCACATTTTTATTAAATGATGAACAAATATCTCCGATGTGCCCTTTCATGCATTTGAGCCCCTTCCCCTCTAACGTACTCAAATGTGTGCAGAGTATTACTGCGCATATAACAAACATCTCTCCATGGGGGGCAATCATCTGACTTTAATCATGTAGAAAGATATCTATGTTTATCTCAGCTTATATAACAATTACTTAAATAAAAGAGAGAGAAAATGAATAAGAACAATACATTATAATCATAATGGGCTGAAGTGTGGCCTCGTTACAACGAGAAGCATCTGATAGGAGGGAAAGTATTCATAATTTATCGACTTTGTGGACGTTACTTTTGAATATGAGTTAGTCATTTTAAAGCTCTGTTGTAAATAATAATATTATAATGATCACAAAACAGCAAGAAGAGTCTTCCAGGTCTGATTGGTTATTTGTAATCTTTATTATACAGACCCTTGATAACTGATAGATATATATACCAAGGTAAGAGAACACATGATATAACACTGACACCATGAGAGATACAGGAGGTATGAAATGCATCAAAGATAAATCACATTCTTTCACATCGAATTAAAAGATTTGAAATAAAACATCAGAATAAAAACACAGGATTAAAAATAAGGGGATTGAAATCATTGAATGTGAAAGCGATGTTTAAA
This sequence comes from Dissostichus eleginoides, assembly GCA_031216635.1. Taxonomy (NCBI): domain Eukaryota; kingdom Metazoa; phylum Chordata; class Actinopteri; order Perciformes; family Nototheniidae; genus Dissostichus; species Dissostichus eleginoides. Next base: position 31,263,672 of record CM062278.1, read on the forward strand.
AGGTTGATAAGTGAACATTTAACAATATATATAAAAACAACACGGAGCAGAGCGGAGCAGGGATCCTAAAATCACAAGTCTTTACAAGAAGAGCAAAACACACATATATTTACAATATCAAGTAATATATTCATACAAAACTAATTATATGTTCATATTAATAACAATATCTTTATTTACTTTCAACTTTTAAAACCGTTTTTTTCGTTGTATTATGGGATATTTATATTTTTGGAAGTGTCACCTTTTCTATTTATTTTAATTGTCAAATCATTTATAAATCAATAATAATAATAATAATAATAATAATAATGATAATAATGATGTTACATGTTGCCGTTGGTCTTTGTAACCTCTCTCTCTCTCTGTCTCTATCTCTTGTGATCAGACTCAGATGTTGTGTTTGCATGAATGTCTAACATCCAGTGTTTTAAATCCTGTTTCTGAGCCGCTGTATTAAAGAGGACGAGGACAGAGTGAAGTGAAATGAACAGATGCATATTAAGTGTCCCGTGTTCTGGTCCTCAGGATCACAGTGACTACAGCAACACAGAGCATCAGCAGCAGAACACTGAGCGCTGAGCATCTCACTGCGTAGAAGGTGGAGTGAACCCCAAAGGGGTCTCTGTGCTTCAGGAGGGTTTTGGATGAAGACAGACACTGATATCTGTCACGAACTGCACACCAATACTCTCCTGTGTCTTGCAGAGAGACGTTAGAAATCACCAATCTCCCATCAGTGTCCCTGCGGACATTGCTCCCTGATCTGATTATAATCTAAACTAAAGGTTCTTCCTTTGGTTCGGTTCGACTTAAAGAACCAAAGATGACCCTGACCCTTTTCCCAATCTTTGCATCTGAGAGTGACTTCTTCTCCCCCTGAGAAGAGCTCTACAGCAGGGGGGGGGAATTTGGGGCACACCACCAGCCAATATGTTTTCACAGTAGTTAAGGTTTTACAAGAGTACAGACCTGAGTGATTTAACGTTACCGATGTTAACACCAGAGAGTAGTTCTGGTCCATTACACCCACAGACAGGTTATGTTGTTCTTGGTGAATGTTGAAGAAGAGAGTCTTCCAATATGGAGGCTTCTCTTCACTGAGACCAGTGACAGGGCACTGCAACACAGCCGTGTCTTCCACTGAGTGATAGATCCTCTCTGTGTCCAGCTCATAGTCTACAGGGTTACCACTAACACACTGCTGTTGGTTCATCAGCAGACAGGTGTAATCTCCGAGGTCAGTTGTTGAGATGTTGGATATACGTAGAGCTGATGTGTTCGTCACCACTTGGTATTTTCCTCTATCATTGTCCATCACTGATGCCGTATTGTCCCCAAAAACTCTGGTCCATATTTTCTGTTCATGTCGATAATCCCGTTTGAGCCACTGGACATCCAGGTGGTCAGCTGCTCCAGGACAAGGCAGGTCTTTTGTTTCTTTATCTTCAATGAATTCAAGCCAGGGCCCAACTATTGAACCACAAACAGTAACTGTGATGTTTTTCTCATGAGTCACTTTGCCCTCAGTCCAGCACTCTTCTTGGTACAGGCCGGAGTCTGAATGGGTCAGGTCGTTGATCTTGTAGGAAGAAGTATCGGCCATGCTGACGAGTCGTTGTTTCAGGTCTTCAGGTACTGAGGAGTTCTGGGGCCAGAGGTCAGAGGTGTTCCACAGGACCAGCTTCTCCTCACCAACAGATCTGGAGATCAGGCAGGAGCCGGCCTCCTCTGGGAGCTTGAAGGTGTAAGAGTGTCTTTCCTTTCTGATGACGATGAGTTCTTCAGAGTGAATGTTGCTGATGAGAGCAAACAGCAGCACGGAAAGCTCTGAGACTGCAGCCATTCTGCTCGGTGGTTTCCTCGTGAGTGTTGTGCAATCACTGACACCGCTCACTAATAAGATCTGTATCAACCCTCAGCAACAGCGTCTCATTGGTGGACCGAAAACATGACATCTTTATCTCATTGTCAGTGGAAACTTTGAAGGGTTGTCAGGTCATCTTTGTGTTGTAGAGAGGAGCAAGACACTTGACCCCGAGCTGCTCCCGATGGCCGATGTGTGGATGTTAGTTTCTCTGAGCAGTGGGCTCCTTGTATGGCAGCCTCTCTATGAATGGCTGTAAATTGGTAAATGATGCACTAAGAGGGTAAAGAGGTAGTACCCCAACGATCAGTGCTGAGTCCACTTCTCTGTTCTGTTTACATGCTCCCTCTTGACCACATCATCCATAAGAACAACAGCAGTTTCCATCTTTTATGCAGATTACACCCAGATTTATTAATAGACCTGGTATGAGCAGCAATGCAAGCTATGTTGCAAGGATGTCCTTCAAATAAATACTGTTATTATTATTTCTTGCTGCTACTTCATGTTTGCACTTCTTAATACTCTAACAAGAATCCTGTAATGATAACTCCTTTAAAGACCCAGTGAAGTGTGCGCCGGTGCATGATCTGTTATGCTAATACGTATAGTAATGACCAAAATTGTCCATTGGAACCCATATAAAAGATGTTGGAATAGCAACGAATTTGACGAGTTGGAATTTTCCGCTGGGAAATCCGCCTTCGTGGGCGTGGCTTGCGATCTACTGCGTGACGTCAGAAGATGGGCTCAGCCGAAGTGTTTACATTCACCACCGTTCATTTTGTCTCTGTTTCAAAGTGGAATTTACCAACGTTTTTGAGCGAGTATTTTATTGGAAAGTGTTTCGCAGTCGACTGGAAGTGATTGCCAATCGAGGAAACCTGACAATGGAGGCGACAGTGAAGAAAAAGGGAGGAAAAACACACGGGAAGCGATGCATTGCCGCTGGCTGTGGTAATGTCAATTCTGCCGAAGTGGCGATGTTTCTGTTCCCAAAAGATGAAGGTGAGTGGCTGGTGTCATTTGTTTCGTAGATTCGTAGATTGTTTATGAAAAATAAAGGCCACTGTGTTTGTGTCTACTAACAAGACTATCATGGCGGCGGCAGAGCTCAAGTCGAGTTTCTCCGCCTGGAGATATTCTCACTATTTCACTTTTGTCGAGCACAAAGAAAAGAACGTTTTAGTTAAATGTAAGTTGTGTCTTGGCGGGTCAAAGATCCTATCGACTGCCCAAAACAGCAATTAAAATCTGTTGAAACATCTGCAGAAACAACATGCTGGGACGAAGCTAGTAGCTAAGACCACAGACCCAGACTCATCCGACGCCACTCCACCTCCACCTAAGCAACAGCGGCTGGATTGGCACTTTGAAACATATCTTTGTGTTTGTGTTTGTATAGACCACATTGCTTAGCAGAGTTCAGTGATGCAAATGCATGTCAAGTTGATCAACAGGTTGTATTATTCTCCGATGCAATAACAGTACTGAAATGAAGGCTACAGTATAAGGGCATTAATGGGTGCCCTTTTTTAAGTAACTAAAAAGTTACTTTTCACAGTAACGCATTACTTTTTGGTGTAAGTAGTGAAGTAACTAGTAATTGTAACTAGTTACTGGTTTTCAGTAACTAGCACAACACTGCATGTGAACATGAATGTTGCATCATGCTATGAACAGATGAATGTATGATCAGGTGATGGCCAATCCTGTGTGTAGATCTACTCTAGATCTATGACAAAATATTGTCCTCAACTAAATTGACTTCCATGGCCACTTTCCTCATCTATCCTGTCCGAAAAGCTGTCAAAATCACTCATTTCTCTCGCACCAGTATCACTTTCCGAAGGCTCCGCCATGTTTACAATCACAACTGGGCCCATCTTGTGACGTCACAGCCGTTATCGTCTGCAGCAGCGGTAGGCTCAGACTCTGAAAAATGTGCGATGTTTATCTCGTCCCTCACACTTCCTAAAAAATTATTTTAGCCATGAACAGGTACAATTATATGTAAGAAATGAAACTGCCATTTCATTTTGGCGCAAAAAAATGCACTTCACTGGCACTTTAAAAGGCAGTGTAATGGGGCAGCTAGTTAAAGAAAAAGCTCTATAAACAACCTAATATTATTTAAAAATAGCAGCTGCAAACATCTTGCTGCTCTGGTTTCCTATGAGATATTTCCAGTGCAGTTTTTATTTTTAAAGACATCACTCAGGTATCTGCAGCATCAACAGGAGGCTGCTGTGTTAGTGTCAGTCCCTCAGGACCATCCTCTCTAAACTCTTCACTTTGCACACTTTCAACATCACACGGGCGGAAAGAGATCCACAAAGAGAGGAGGAGTGAACGGCAATCTGTGCACCGACAGCCGCCTCCAGGGAGCAAACACAAAGCATCCAGCAGACGAGACAACTATCAGAGAACCATACCCTTCCCCTCTTCACGGATACAAAAGAGAAATAAAAATACGTGCTCTGTGCTGTCAGCTTCACGCCTGCTCAGAGAACACCGCTTCCTGTTCTCTGGGGACGGAGGAGTTGCAGGAAATCCTCTAAAGTAAATGTAGACGTGGAGTTTTTAAGGGGACTAAACAAAAATTACAAACTGCTTAAAACACAAAATATCTGGAGTGAGAGGAGGAGGATCTCAGCGGTGAAGAAGATGATTTACTGCTTAAATGTGACATCTTAACCCTTCGATGCCCGAGTGACTGGACCCTACTCTGTTCCATAAGTGGGTCTAAAAGGACCCGTATTAGAATAATATGTGTTTTTGTGCCATTTTTGTCATTTTGGTTAAGAAAAAACCACTTGTATAATATTTAGTATTATATTTTGGTTCACACTAGAAATATTTTATATTTAATTTTTCACTATTTATAATTTTAGACATTTTTTTTACATTTTGAAAAAAAGCGTTTTGAACATATCGATGCAAAGATCTCCGCTATTCTGAGACCCTCACAGTATTCCAGTCCCTTTTCAAAACTCATCTCTTCTCCTCTTGTCTACTCATAGCCCACCCCTCATCAATCCATGCCGGTTGATCAAGTTTGATAGTCCTATACCCCCCCCCACCCTAACCTTCCCTTATATTGTAAAGTGATTTTGAGTCCTTGAAAAGCCCTATACAAATATAATGTATTATGATTATTATTATTACTATACTGACAGGTATCAGATCTTGCTGTGTAAAATAATCTTCCTGAGAGGTGTCACTTGTGATGTAGTCTGTGTGGTCCACAGTGAATGTATTCCTGACAGCAACAGGTGATTAGAATCAAAGGTTCCCATAGGATCCCATAGAAAATGCATGCGCTTCATTTTTGACCCACTTATGGAAGCTTGGGGTAGAAATATAAAAACTACATTTTCTTAAAATGTAAATTAAAAATTTGAATGGCATGATATCCAAAACATGTTTTTTGAGGAATAGCTGGAATATGAAATGATAAAAAAATGTAATTACAAAGATACTTCAAGAAAACCACCTCACTCAAAAAAGACCCACTTATGCATCTAAGGGCCCTATTCTCCTGTAGTGTGTTCTATAGGAGTTAAAGCAGGGGGGTCCGAAGTTTTTTCACCGAGGGCCACATACAGAAAAATATACCTAGCTCTGGGCCGCTCACTAGAGGTATATCGCCTCATAAGTTAAGTTATAAGTCGGCAAAATTAATCAAATGTAGGTAAATGATGCTCGATACTTGAAAATGCTTTAAGAAAAAACAGCTCACAGCTCTCCAGAGGGTTTCCTTTCGTTTGTTGGCAGCTCATTCCTCAGTTTGCTTATAACAAGGGGAAATATGAAAGATGTAGCTGGGAGGAGATTTTTAAAGTAAATGTGTGTCTGTGGGAGCAGGTAGTGTTGGGATCTGATCTCTCCGACCTCTCCCCCCCCCCCTGCAGCTCCTGATGGGAAACAGCTGACAGCCGAGGGGCAGTTTGCCCTTGGAAGCAGGAGGAGGCCGAACACTCGAGAAAAAAAAACCGGGATGCTTTCGATTATCGCCTGAGAAAAATCAGAGGTCACGTGGTGTCAAGTTTTCTCAGAGAGACGGAGTGTTTCCTAGTTAGGCAGACGATGGTTCCTCTCCATCTGCAACAATGTGTGTGTGTGTGTGTGTGTGTGTGTACATGACATGCATGCCCTCTGCAGAAGAGATCGATGTTTGTATGAATATGAAGGAGGCGGTTATTGGGAGAAATGCTCCTGCAGCAGAGAGTGATTTATTAGACGCTCTCTCGCTGTAATCCTCCTCTGTTGTTGTTGTTGTTGTTGAAATGAAGCCTTCAGCCATCAGGAGTCAATATCAGGTAGTATTTTATGTGTTTTATATGTTTTATATGCACACATGCTTCACACAGCTACAGAAAGATCCTTCACTTCAGTAAAAGTAGAAGTATGAGGTCCGATACTCAGTTACAAGTAAATGTCCTGCATTCAGAATGTTATTTAAGTAGAAGTACAGACGTTTTATTAGATTAGTGTACTTAAAGTACCACAAGTACAACGCAGTACTCTAGAGAT
>CM062278.1:31280074-31285074 GCA_031216635.1 Dissostichus eleginoides
CTTCTGCTCCAGGCTGGGGCGCAGTATTCCGCTGCAGAGAAGACCAGGGCTTGGGTTGATAATCGCAGCGTCTTAGCAGAGGCTCCCCAGGTTGTTCCAGCGAGGCGGCGGATCAGCGCGACCCTTGGCCTTGACTTCTTCAAGGTGTTGTTTGAAGGACAGTGTCTGATCCAGACGCACGCCGAGGTACTTCGGGGCTTGCTGGACCTCCAGACGTTTGTTATTGACGCACACCTCAAGTTCCCTCCTAGCTTCTCTGGTGCTAAGATGGTATGCCGCTGCTACTGTCTTTCCGATGTTGAGCTGTAGACGCCACCTTTGAAAGTATGCTACCAGGGTGCCCATGTCGTCGTTAAGGCCATCTTCCATCGCCTTCCATTCATTATTAGTTTTTATGATTGTATCATGTATATTATTATTTTATTTATTTAATCATCATTTTATTTTATTATTTTATTATTATAATTATCATTTATTTTTTTTTCACGTCCCCCAGAGGTGTTGGGGGCGTCTCCGTACTGTTCTTATTTTTTTAATTATACTTTGTTGTTTTGTATATATTTAATAAGTAATTAATTATTGTATTTTTTATCATAATATTTGTATTATAATTATTTGTAATGTGTATATTATTTTATTTTGTGGTTCTTATTATATTTTATGTATTTATAAAAAATACGTTTTTGTATTATTTTATTATTATTGTTTTTATTATTATTTATTTAAATATTATTAATATTTTATCAATATGAATTTATTTCATTTTTGTGATTAAAGAGAAGTATCACAGTGTAACATACGTCATGCTAACCTCAGGTGTTTAGCTAGCTCCATGGAAAGTGGTCACCTTTATATTTGTTACCTTTTTTACACCTGTCTGTCCTTTGACATCATTATTTGCCGATTTGAGTGTTTTAGGAATGGTCTCACCTTATCGAACTTACCTGAGCCACAGACTGGTGGAATGGTGGATCTTTTCTAACATAACACATGACATGATGAGGTCATTCACAAATATGCCATTTCCTCGTGTTTAATTTCATGCTAAAACTCTGGCAGCGGTGGGATTTGAACCCACGCCTCCGAAGAGACTGGAGCCTTAATCCAGCGCCTTAGACCGCTCGGCCACGCTACCGTTGGTGTGGAGCAACAGCGCCCCTCTGTAGGTTAAAGGCAGATACATATAAATCAATCTGTGTGGTGAGAGGCGGTACTGCAACTCAAACAGCGAGGCGGAGTCTACCAGGTGAAGTTTATAGACTTAATTAAAGACACGTTTCACACTGTTTGGAAGTATATCGTGACATGGATGATGAAGCAAATAGAAAAGACAGGTAACAAGGTATTATACATTTAAACAAAGTGATAGTTAGCATGTTTTCCAGTGTTGCTAACCTCAAGAGTTTAGCTATCTCCATAAAAAGAGGTCATGACTTTTTTAATTTCTCACTTTTTCTGCTGAATTATTTACCTGGATATTTACAACTTCGTGTCCATGAAAGAAAAGAGGATGGGCTTCTTCTTCAGAAATGTGAGTCAGATACACCTGTCTGTCTGTTTACCTGTCTGTTTACCTGTCTGTCTGTCTGTCTGTCTGTCTGTCTGTCTGTCTGTCTGTCTGTCTGTCTGTTTACCTGTCTGTTTACCGGTCTGTCTACCTGTCTGTTTACCTGTCTGTCTACCTGTCTGTCTGTTTACCCGTCTGTTTACCTGTCTGTCTGTCTGTCTGTCTGTCTGTCTGTCTGTCTACCTGTCTGTTTACCGGTCTGTCTGTCTGTCTGTCTGTCTGTCTGTCTGTTTACCTGTCTGTTTACCTGTCTGTTTACCGGTCTGTCTACCTGTCTGTTTACCTGTCTGTTTACCTGTCTGTCTACCTGTCTGTCTGTCTGTCTGTCTGTCTGTCTGTCTGTCTGTTTACCTGTCTGTTTACCTGTCTGTCTGTTTACCTGTCTGTCTACCTGTCTGTTTACCTGTCTGTCTGTCTGTCTGTCTGTCTGTCTGTCTGTCTGTCTGTTTACCTGTCTGTTTACCTGTCTGTCTACCTGTCTGTTTACCTGTCTGTTTACCTGTCTGTCTGTCTGTTTACCTGTCTGTCTGTTTACCTGTCTGTTTACCTGTCTGTTTACCTGTCTTTTTGTTTTCTGGCTTATTTTTGCTTTTTTAACATCCCGCTGTGGATTTGTACCTGCTTGTTTTAGACTTAAATTAAATGTAAAGAAAGTGATAGTTAGCATGTCAATCTACCTGTCTGTTTACCTGTCTGTCTGTTTACCTGTCTGTCTGTTTACCTGTCTGTATATTTGCTGGTTTTCTCTTTTTGTCTTTTTATCATCCTGTGTTTATTCACTGCTTGCTGTGCAGCTGCTGGTTTTAATAGAGGCATTGAAACTTGTTTCCTTGGACACTAAAGTTATAATTTCTCCAGAATTAATTCAACATTTTGCCCCAATATCACCTTTGCTTTTTCTCTCAACAGAGGCCTGAACTACGAAGCAGGACTTTTGCTTAGCGAGCTAACTTCAGGGAAAACTCTGGGTTTCCGGTCCTACGACGCTGGTTCTCTTCTTAGCGGGCTGGATCTCCATGGTAACTTATGCTGAGCGGCTAGCCTGGTCCGGAGCAGGTTAGGTTGCAGGCTAAGAGATCAACTCAGTGAAAGCACCGCCTGCTGACCAATCAGAGCTCCGTGTGCGGAGTTTAAAGCGATCAAGTCATATTACAGGAGAAAGAAAATACAGAGAAACTGCCGTTGCAGGAAAGACGGCCGGCAAAAATCACCGACTGTGTGAACGTGAACATGAATAGAATATCACCTCCCATCTTCAGAGCAATCTGACTATTATAACATTAGCGTTAAGAAAGCTTACTGAAATATCTGCCAGAACATAAGTAACCGGATCAAAGTAACATTACGTACAGTCCGCGGCACTGTGAGTGCAGACGTCGATGTGTCCCATTATCATTCATATCACATCATATCACATCATAATGTATCATATATCTCCTTATCTGAGTCAGCTTCTTGAGCCGTATCTGGCCGTGCAACACTCACAGTGTCACATACTGTATGCAGGAGTATTATTTTAAGCAACACATTAAGTTGACGAAACACTCGAGTCACATGTAATTAAAGTCAGATCCACTCGTGTCTTAGACGGGGCAGTGATATCATAAACTCACAGTGCCGCGGACTGTACGTAATGTTACTTTGATCCAGTTACTTGTGTTGTGGCAGATATTTCAGTAAGCTTTCTTAACGCTAATGTTATAATAGTCAGATTGCTCTGAAGATGGGAGGTGATATTCTATTCATTTTCACGTTCACACAGTCGATGATTTTTGCCGGCCGTCTTTCCTGCAACGGCAGTTTTTCTGTGTTTCCTTTCTCCTGTAATATGACTTGATCGCTTTAAACTCCGCACACGGAGCTCTGATTGGTCAGCAGGCGGTGCTTTCACTGAGTTGATCTCTTATCCTGGAACCTAACCTGCTCCGGACCAGGCTAGCCGCTCAGCATAAGTTACCATGGAGATCTAGCCCGCTAAGAAGAGAACCAGCGTCGTAGGACCGGAAACCCCGAGTTTTCCCTGAAGTTAGCCCGCTAAGAGAAACTCCGGCTTCGTAGTACAGGCCTCTGTTGACTGTGTGATTTGTAAATAATAGCAGCTTGTGCAGAAAGTGTGGAGGCTGATGAGATATAATGTTTCGTGTTGAAGCTGAGCGCTATGAGTAATTAGAATAATATAAATGTATAATACTGGAGGCCTTCATTGCTTTTAGGCCAAGGACTCTTTAGCTTTAATTAAGCAGAACCTCTGACTACATCATTGAGGAATTATTGCATATTAAACAAGGCTGGCTTAAAGTGTTGTGTATAAACTTACCATTGAATGCAATAATTAGCTCTTAAAAGCCACTATTTTTGCAAGCTAGTTCATGTGATCGCATATCATCAATGTTGTTTAAAAATAGGTACATTTATCTTTGCTTGTTATATTTCAGATTCATGTTGTTCCGTGTATTTTCAGACATATTTAAATATTTAAAAGGAAAATAATCACATGTCGTAGGTCATGTTGTTTAAACATGCACTGATATTTCTTCATGTCATCTGTTATCATCAGTATTTACTCTTTCTGTCATCAGAAACATGTTTTACTGAGATCAATAATACGCATGCATGCTCTAATTTCAAATGATTTAATAACATGCATTCACTCCATACGTTATTTATTGAACCACTGCTAGTCTCAGGTTAATGAAAAGCCCTCACTGAAAAGGATACATTACATTACATGTCATTTGTTAGACGCTTTTATCCAAAGGGACTAACATACATTCAGTACTGGACAATCCCCACAGGAGCAATTTGGGGTGAAGTGTCTCAGGGATACAACGACATGCTGACTGCAGTGGGACTCCAACCTGCTACCCCCTGATTCGAAGTCCAGCACACCATCCACTGAGCCACAGCCTCCCATGCCTCCAGGATAGATGTGTTTATGCAACGTGCAAAACACATATTTAAACATGACATCATGCAATTTAATGGGTTATCTTTTGCAAATAGTATTCAGGATTCATGTTGCTGTGTATTCTCAGACACATTTTAATATTTAAAAGGAAAAGAAACGTTGTAAGTCATGTTGTAAAAACAGGCACTGATATTTGTTTTCATGTAGAATTTTTATTAGTCTTTCTTATTAGTATTTACTTTACATGCGTTTCATGAATTTCTGTATTTTTGATCCTTGAGTTTGAATATTTATTCAGAAACACGGTTCACAGAGGTCAATAATCCACGTGCATGCTGTCATTGGAATGTTATAGACTGCATGTGCAATGACTAAGACGACACAGTGCATACACTTATTTATTTTCCTCTTGAACCACGGCTGAAGGGAGTCTCAGTTTCAATTAGAGCCCCTCTCTAAAAGGATAAATGTGATTATGCAACTTGCAAAGTGTTTCTCGACACACGTTATAATGTGACACACACA
>CM062278.1:31292574-31320074 GCA_031216635.1 Dissostichus eleginoides
AATGGACTTTTTGAGATTTTCAGAAAAAAGGTTAAAGGATTTATTTTTTCAGAATTCTGACTTTTTTTGTTTTTTTACGGGAAAAAATCAGACTTTAAAAAAAGAATCTGAGTTTTGGGAAAAAAATGCTGACTTTAATTTAAAAGTTCCTCAAAAACGCAGAGTGGAGTTCAGGATCTTCTGCAGCAAATACAAATGAAATATGCATGCTCCAAAAGTCTGTTTATATCTCATTTAAAACACAGACACACTCCCAGGTGTATCACTACTGTTAGCCAAATGAAGCTTATCAGCATTTGGGTTCGGTCCTAAATGTACCTTTGATTATAGGAGAGGACGCTTAAGCATTAAAGAATAAGATAAGATGGAACTTTATTTATCCCCGTGGTTAATAGCAATAGAGTTAAAAACAGGATTCACACAAGGAACAAAAAAAGACAACGTAGAATAAAACATTAAAATCATAATACCATTTTTTTTTTATATAAAGTGATAAAGTAACTGTTGAAACAAGATGCCACAGTAAACACGTTGAGCATTTGAATGAATATGTTAAATAAATGATATTTACATAAGTGAGCAGATAGGGGCTCTTTAAAGGTAAAACGTTTTTTTTTTAAATAGAGAGTGTTGTCTTTGACGTCAAAGTTAGAAACCAGTTGCTCTTCAAGGATAAAGAAAGTGCTTTGTAAGACTCTGCAGCTGAAGTGAAGTCCAAGGTTTTATTTGGCAGAAAGCATCGGAGACATTTCTGCCAACACGTTCAGCCTCGGAGAAACTCTTCACATCTCTGAGGAGGATTTATTCAAGACTGAAGATACATCAAGAACAACTGGTTTCCTCCAAGAAATCAGTGTGTGTGTGTGTGTGTGTGTGTGTGTGTGTTATTAGAGGGGTGTGAGTGTGTGTGTGTGTTATCAGAGGTGTGTGTGCGTGTGTGTGTGTGTTATTAGTTGTGTGTATGTGTGTGTGTGTTTGTGTGGTGTGTTATTAGAGGGGTGTGAGTGTGTGTGTGTGTTATCAGAGGTGTGTGTGAGTGTGTGTGTGTGTGTTATTAGATGTGTGTATGTGTGTGTGTGGTGTGTGAGTGTGTGTGTGTGTGTATGGTGTGTTATTAGAGGGGTTGTGTGTGTGTGTGTATGTGTGTGTATGTGTGTGTGTTATTAGAGTGGTGTGAGTGTGTGTATGTGTTGTCAGAGGTGTGTGTGAGTGTGTGCGTGTTATTAGATGTGTGTGTGTGTGTGTGTGTGTATGGTGTGTTATTAGAGGGGTGTGAGTGTGTGTGTGTGTTGTCAGAGGTGTGTGTGAGTGTGTGTGTGTGTTATTAGATGTGTGTGTGTTGTCAGAGGTGTGTGTGTGTGTGTGTGTTATTAGATGTGTGTATGTGTGTGTGTGTGCAGCAGTTTACTGTACACTTATCTGTTGTTGTATCTCATGTAAATTAAGACTTAATTAAGGTCTACAGCACTGTTAGACTCGTTAGCTTCATGCTAAATGCTAACAATGATAAATGTTTTAATCACAGGCATAAAGTCCTGAAAAGGGAAAACTATAAATCCTTTGACGAGAACACAGTGAATGAAATACTCCACCTAAAGATATAAAAAGGGCCAATTTAAAATGAGCTTATCAAAGGATACGCTGTGAAAATGGGAGGTTTTCTATCAACTCCACACACACAGACACACACACACACACACACACCACACACACACACACACACACACACACACCACACACACATACACACATCTAATAACACACACACACACACACACACACACACACACACACACACACACACAGTCATCGTGTAACCGATGCTCTACTTGTTGCTGGTTAATTCTAGCTCAATATAAGATAGCATTTTTTAGTAAGAAAAAGAAAGATATATTTTCTCAAAGCAAGAATACTTTTCTTAAGCAAAACATTCTTAACAAGATTATTTGACTTTTTAGAAGAAAAATAAGAATTGTTTCCCAGAAAGAAGTTTTTTTTACTTTCTTAAAATTCCTTTTTTGCAGTGTAACTGCGCCCAGTATAAGTGCTGTTGGATTCTTAGCACCACGGTTGTCTTTTCCTAAGTCCTGTTGAAGTCTCACCTCATCTCTCTTTAACCCTTTGACATTTTCATAGAAGACACAAGACCTGATTTGACCACTACCAACAAACATGTTTTGAGAAACCCTTGGCCAGCGCTTCTCCTCCGTTCTCTCATGCTGGACTGAGATTAGATTGAACACAACAAGGACTCACTATCACCTCTTGAGGTACAATTCTCTCTGCAGCACAAAATAGATAATACATGATGGTCCCATTTAGAGCCAAATAGACAAGCAAGTAGCACATGCCTGAGGGCGTAGATGACAGACACTGCCACTGTGTTTTGCAGTCTGGTTGATGTCTGTGTTGTTCACGTATTACTTTCTTTAAGATTGTGTTTTTTTTGGCCTACACATTTCTTCAGTTGAACTTAGCTCACTTATGTGACTAATGTTTTCAAAGATTTATTTAATCGTTTATTTGGCAGGGACAATGCACAGTAATGAACACTTAAAACATTAAAATGTGTCGAGTGTAACAGTGCCAGATTTAGCTTTGAGCTCATTTCCATCTGCAGTCCCTCACATAAAACATTTAATAAGTTTACATTTTACAAACATAGCAAAAACAAAATGCATGATATGCAAAAAGTGCAAGAGAGTAAGAGCAGCATACACAAGTATTTATGACATGGCAATACAATATAGCAGCAACGACATGTAAAGTGCAGGAGAGGATACAAGAGCTACATAAAGGGCAAGAGGAGATACCCCTGAGTTAAAGAAGAGGAGAGACCCCTGTGTTAAACGGCAAGAGGAGATACCCCTGAGTTAAAGAAGAGGAGAGACCCCTGTGTTAAAGAAGAGGAGATACCCCTGAGTTAAAGAAGAGGAGATACCCCTGTGTTAAAGAAGAGGAGATACCCCTGTGTTAAAGAAGAGGAGATACCCCTGAGTTAAAGAAGAGGAGAGACCCCTGAGTTAAAGTGCAAGAGGAGATACCCCTGTGTTAAAGTGCAAGAGGAGATACCCCTGAGTTAAAGTGCAAGAGGAGATACCCCTGAGTTAAAGAAGAGGAGACCCCTGAGTTAAAGAAGAGGAGAGACCCCTGAGTTAAAGAAGAGGAGATACCCCTGAGTTAAAGAAGAGGAGATACCCCTGAGTTAAAGAAGAGGAGAGACCCCTGAGTTAAAGAAGAGGAGAGACCCCTGTGTTAAAGAAGAGGAGATACCCCTGTGTTAAAGAAGAGGAGAGACCCCTGTGTTAAAGTGCAAGAGGAGATACCCCTGAGTTAAAGTGCAACAGGAGATACCCCTGTGTTAAAGAAGAGGAGAGACCCCTGTGTTAAAGAAGAGGAGATACCCCTGAGTTAAAGAAGAGGAGATACCCCTGAGTTAAAGAAGAGGAGAGACCCCTGAGTTAAAGAAGAGGAGATACCCCTGTGTTAAAGAAGAGAGAGACCCCTGAGTTAAAGAAGAGAGAGACCCCTGTGTTAAAGAAGAGGAGAGACCCCTGAGTTAAAGAAGAGGAGACCCCTGAGTTAAAGAAGAGGAGAGACCCCTGAGTTAAAGAAGAGGAGAGACCCCTGAGTTAAAGAAGAGGAGATACCCCTGAGTTAAAGAAGAGGAGATACCCCTGAGTTAAAGAAGAGGAGATACCCCTGAGTTAAAGAAGAGGAGAGACCCCTGAGTTAAAGAAGAGGAGAGACCCCTGAGTTAAAGAAGAGGAGAGACCCCTGTGTTAAAGAAGAGGAGATACCCCTGTGTTAAAGAAGAGGAGAGACCCCTGTGTTAAAGTGCAAGAGGAGAGACCCCTGAGTTAAAGTGCAACAGGAGATACCCCTGAGTTAAAGTGCAACAGGAGATACCCCTGAGTTAAAGAAGAGGAGAGACCCCTGTGTTAAAGAAGAGGAGATACCCCTGAGTTAAAGAAGAGGAGATACCCCTGAGTTAAAGAAGAGGAGAGACCCCTGAGTTAAAGAAGAGGAGAGACCCCTGAGTTAAAGAAGAGGAGAGACCCCTGAGTTAAAGAAGAGGAGAGACCCCTGTGTTAAAGAAGAGGAGATACCCCTGAGTTAAAGTGCATTTAGCGGTGATTGCACATCTTTAGTTTATTTATCTATAGTGTCGTGGAAAGTCCTCGTCGATGAACTGTCACAAAAACAGTAAATGGAGCAGCTTTAGCCGACATGGCTAATTTCCAGCTGTTGTCCCCGGCCAGATGAAAATACACACCCTTAAAATCACAATATTTCAACAGCATTAGTTACAAAAAATCCATGATCACAACATGTAACACAACTTGTAACACAACATGTATCACAACATGTATCACAACATGTATCACAACATGTAACACAACATGTATCACAACATGTATCACAACATGTAACACAACATGTAACACAACATGTAACACAACATGTATCACAACATTTAACACAACATGTAACACAACATGTAACACAACATGTAACACAACATGTAACACAACATGTCACACAACATGTAACACAACATGTAACACAACATGTATCACAACATTTAACACAACATGTAACACAACATGTAACACAACATGTAACACAACATGTCACACAACATGTAACACAACATGTAACACAACATGTATCACAACATGTAACACAACATGTATCACAACATGTAACACAACATGTAACACAACATGTCACACAACATGTAACACAACATGTAACACAACATGTATCACAACATGTAACACAACATGTATCACAACATGTAACACAACATGTATCACAACATGTAACACAACATGTAACACAACATGTATCACAACATGTAACACAACATGTATCACAACATGTATCACAACATGTATCACAACATGTCACACAACATGTATCACAACATGTCACACAACATGTAACACAACATGTAACACTCACGCCTTACTCAACACAGACCAGTGTGTGCAGGTGCAGTTCTCAGTGAACATGTTTTGAAGTGAGCTGTGAAGGTGGTGTGTGTGTGTGTGTCTTTGATTTGAGTGGGTAGAGAGTTCCAGTTTTGTATTGCTCTGACCGAGAATGATGACTGACCAAAAGCACTCTTCCTGAGTGGGACTGATAGGTCGCCACGTGTGCAGCTTCTAGTGGTCAGTCTGGTGTTGTTACTTGTTTGTTTCTCAACCATTCTTTGAGTTGACCTTTGAAGCTATTGAGAGTGGGACAATCCCGTGTCTCAGCTGGGAGGCTATTCCACAACGAGCTGCCTTTAACGGAGAGGACATTTTGTCCAAAAGTGGTCCGTCTACGGTGGACCTCACAGTCTCCTCTGGTTTCTGACCTAGTGCAGCGTCCAGTGTGTTTTCTGTGGATGAATTCCCCTGAGGGAGGGGGGAGGGGGGGGGGGGGGCAGTCCATGTAAACATTTATAAATAAAGCACATACTTTTAAAAGACTTAAAATGGTCAAAGCTCAATAAATGGTGTTTTTCCAGGATGGTGCAGTGGTGGTATGAATGAGGCTTTCTGTCAAACACCTTGATAGCTCTCTTGTTCAGCTGCTCTATGGGTTTCAGGTTTGTGGCTCAAGCAAACGACCAGTTTGTCAAACAGTATTCAATGTGGGACAGAATCATGCAGTGGAGGTATGACTGGCCAAAGCCAAAACTGAGATTTCAACTGCCAAAAGGCCGAGCTTGAGGCTAGAGTAATTTGCGTGCGTGGTGGGGAGTGGCTCGATATTTATTTTCTATTGAATGGGAGCGAAACCCTTTAAGAGGCATTCATTCCAGGGGACAACGCATACCCAACAACACCACACAGGGAGGGTTTAAAAGTTGAGTTTGACTTTCTTAAAATCAGGGTGAACACAGGCGAACAAAGTTTGAATTATTTTATTTTATTTGAATAGTATTGACGTCTTACATGTTCTAGAACCCAATGACTTTAATTGCATGATCTAAATACATAATATAGCTTTAATGCACATATTAATGTGGATAACACAAAAAGCCAACATGAAATGACTAAAGACAGAGAAGAACAAACACATTATAAAGGTCTTCAGATAATGAACAGTTAAAATATATTATACATGCTCAATATAACTTGATTTAATTTCTACATAGCATACATGTATGAATATATAAGAAGTTACATTTTACAGTTCTAAATGTATTTCATGATTTATATGAACATTTGGTAGAACTTTACAATACAGCTCTGAACACTTACACCACGGCTGTTGGATTGATCGGTAAAATATGAACGTTGAAGCACATGTCTGCCCATCTTCAGTTAAAGGTCACCTGTCCTGCAGGTATTATGCAAAATCCACTTCTTCATGTCTCCTCTACATCAACATGTGTCCCCTCTGTGTAAAGAGAATCTCTCTTTACACAGAGGGACACATGTCTCTTCTACATCAACATGTGTCCCCTCTTCTTCATGTCTCTTCTACATCAACATGTGTCCCCTCTTCTTCATGTCTCTTCTACATCAACATGTGTCCCCTCTGTGGAAAGAGACTCTGAAAGTTTCAGGAACAAAGATTCTCTCTCTTTTTCTTCTGATCCATTTCTATAAAAACCTGTCTGAAAATGAGCTGATCAGATTTTGGCCACTTTATGATGTCATAACGATGTTTTGTCTTGTGTAACCATTAGCCAATCAGCAACCAAGGTAACCCCCCCCCCTTATCACCTGAATCTCCTCCTAGAGCACCATTGAGTTCTTTGTAACCAAATCTCTCTCAGAGGGGCGTGGGGAGGGGCTCCTTATTTTCATCTAAAGTAACAGACAGAGAATCAGCACTTTGGAAACAGGGCTGAAACAGAGGGGGATTATGGGTAATGCTGCAATGATCTGTTTGGTGTTTCAGCCAATCAGAGACAGGCTCTGGATATATCTGAGACCTGTGATATATTGATGAAAAACAGTATAATAGGGGACCCAGTGTTGTAGTCAAGTCACCAATTCATGATTCCAAGTCACTCTCGAGTCACCACTCTTCGAGTCCGAGTCCAAGTCCGAGTCACCTAGGGAGAGTCGTAGTCGAGTCTGAGTCCAAGTCCGAGTCACCCAAGGAGTGTCCAAGTCGAGTCCGAGTACGAGTCATCATTACCTGTGTTCGAGTCCGAGTCCAAGTCCGAGTCACCCAAGAAGAGTCCAAGTCAAGTCCGAGTCACAAGTCTTCATGTATTAATCTTAGTGGATATATGTGTTGAAATGTAGCTGTAGCTCCTCTACATTGCTTTCATCCTGTCATGTTATACTAACGTGTCTATTGAACTGCTGTGAAGCCAGTTTGGCTACAATTCTTGTAATAGGTGCTATTCAAATATAAAGCTTATTAATAATATTCATATTAATATTCATATTCATATTCATATTATTATTATTATTATTGTAAATGACCTTTAATATGTCTAACTATATTTAAAATGAGTTACCTTTTAGAGAAGTGATTATATTTGTATGCCAATATTTTCCTATGGTAAAGTTTTCGTTTTGCACTTTTATTTTGATAGTAATAAGATCGGGACTCTTATTTTGAAGGAACTTTTACCGGTCAATGGACAACGGAGCAGTGTAAACACACACGTATAATGACGGATAGATGACGAATAAATGAACATATACTAAATAGTTGCATTGGGTTTTTAGCACCTGGCTGATAAGGGCACAAGCTCTTACGTTGGTAATGATTGTATAAAAGCAAGGGTGTGCAATAAACAGATACCATCAGTTGGAGAGTCTGACCATCATTCAGCCGGGGACGCTACAATTATTGTAGTGAATGTTTAAATTCTATCAATAAAGATTAAGCCCCAGAAAGCACATGCTACTTAGCATGCAACATGAAGTCATTCTGCATGTTAAGTAGCCATGTGCTTGATTAGATCACATTACTCTGATGATAGTGTTCAAGACAGCCTCTATGTCTGAACTCGATCCTTAGAGTAATGTGTTACGGAGCCCTTCTCTTCAATCTTTTTTCCACATAACGAGCATTTTGCGCTGCTCTTTTCCAATATGGAAGCAGAATGTGTGAAAGCATACAGCACGATGCGGGGTGTGTCTCTAGACATCTTTAGACTGGAATAGCGGGGCCCAGTACGTGAACTCGCCTCGCAGGTGCACACGCCAGGATATAGAGGACATCAGACTCCAGAGAAAACTTGCTTGAGTCCGAGTCCAAGTCGGAGCGTCAATGTACAAGTCGAGTCCGAGTCATCGTACACAAGAATTCACGAGTCCGAGTCCGAGTCCAAGTCATCGTGCACGAGAATTCACGAGTCCAAGTCCGAGTCGCGTCAATCAGTGCGCGAATCCGAATCGAGTCACGAGTCCCGAAAAATCGGCACTCGAGTCCAGGACTCGAGTACTCCATCTCTGAGGGGACCTTTAACATTTATAATGCACCCGTTATGTGCGTAGCAGGACTTGCTGTAATTCTTTAGAAATAAATGATGTTTAATGATTTCTCCCTAAGGGTCCATATATACCAGAACAAGTCATTGTGAACTCTATGGCCTATATAAAACAATCATGAGTTCTTAAACTTTGGTTAAGACAAATAAAACTCTATGCTGACTCATCAACATGGCGGCGCTGAGCTCTGAGTTGGGCTTGCAGCTTATTATAATTACGGTGTTGAAGACGGTTTACCTGGGAATATGGTTTGGCATACGCCTATTTAACATTGGATGGCTTTTGAATAAGTCACATACCTAATCTACTTTGCTAACTTTCTCTATAGCGACAAACTTGCTGAGATACAAGTTGGTTAAGTTAAAGCAGACTTTTATGGGGGGTAAGAAAAACAAGTTCTGAAAATGGAGCGCCACTCATTTACCCCTAGTTGTTTACCACTTTATTCCATAGATCCATTCTGAAAAGGTAACAAACCAAAACCGAGCGGACACTATGACATAGACAAAAAAGAAAACGTTGTCCAATATTCTAGCCACTCTGGTCCAGCACTTGCGCTTCCTTTCTTCCTTCCTGGTGAGGAGCAGAGAGAGTGTTTTCACCGCCTCACTCAGCTCCTCTAGGAGCTTCTCCAAGGAATTGGACTCCTCCATCAGTTGGCTTCCTGTGTCCTGCAGAAGTTTTTTAGTGGAGTGATCATTAAGAAGATTATGAACCACATAAAATTGAAAACCGTTCGACATGTACTATTCCTATTTGTGTCAATTGTGGTGAGAATAAAGTGTTAGTTCATCAGACACACATATTCACTTACAATGTCCATAGTGCTTAACTGTATCTCTTTCCAGAACAAAATCTCTGAAACTTTGAGTAATCTTAAAATGTTACTGTGAACTGCTTTTATACTTCACTCATTTTAGTTCTCTTTGTTTTTAAAATGTAGGTAAACATTCATTTTACAGATGAACCCAACTCTCACCTCTTCGGCCACAGACAGCAGTTCAGTTGGCGGTTCATCAGACACATTACACACACAAGCACAGTGAGTCCATTTCTTCACATCTGAAAGGGAATTGTTGACACACGACAGCAGCATGTTCAAAATAATGTATTATTAGTCGTAAATGTTTCTTTGTGTATTGCAATAATATCAGTCAAATACATGTAGCATTAGTAAACTGAACTACGATAGATGGAGTTGAAATCCAAAGGTTTAAAGAATGTGTTCAGTCACTCCATCATAGTTGCCCTGTTTGTCTCCACAGTCCTTACTCAGGCCTTTATCTGCGTTGCTTTCTTCAGATGCAGAGTCTTTCTCGATCAGATACATCACCAAAATCGTCTCCAGAAGGCTGATAAACATCAAACCAAACGTACCAAAGCAGAAGTTCGCTGAAGAGAAAAAGGCAACGTCATTAAAAGGACACCAATGACAAGAAACTCAATCCGTTCATGTGTTGTTTCTGCTCAAATGAAACTGCAGTCCAGTTAAATAATGACTGAGCTGCTTTACCTATAATCGGTACCTCGTCTGAAGAGGAAGGCAGAACGTTGTTGAGAATAAGCTGCATCACAGTCACAGCGAGCAGCAGAGTGACCTTGAAGCTGACCTTCTCGCCCCCTTTGTCTGACATCAGGAAGGAGGCCAAGTCCAGACAGAATAAGAACATGATGGGCACTAAGAAGTTGACGATGAAGAGGGAAAAAATCCTCCTCATCCTGATCTGTGATCCAAGATGGAAAAACAGTGAATCTGTTCACTAATGCTGCAATGATCAAAAACATTATTGATTATGGGTTTAAGTTATTTTGCATGTAATATGAAAGATATTGCTCCACTGAAATATGAAGTTTCCTGTTTATATAATTTATTTATATTTCATATTTTGTCACAGTGGTTAAGGATGATTAAGTGCCACCATCAAAATGTGTGATTACAATATATCCAAGGAACAACAATGTCAATGGGTTTGCTCTTTTTTGTTCTGCTGTTAAGAATACAAGCTAAATAAAACCAGCAAGTGGAGCTGCAGACATTTCATGCACATTTTTTCAGAAATAAATAAAAGTAAAATGTACAACACACTTACAGTATAAATTAGAACGCTTTGCTTTTGATGAAAATTTAGGACAGATTGGTTGGTGACTCCCATGCTGTAGGCCCACCAAGCAAACTTGCCCCACTGCGCTTGGCCAGACGATTCCGGTATCAGTTCAATCTTCAACTCCTCCTCTAAGGTGAAAGTGAAGATACAAGTTTGAGATGTCTTATCAACACAGGATAAATGCATGTGCTGGTGTGTGCTCATGTGACAATTAGCCTTTAAATAGATAATTACCACAAATGTGCAATCTAACACACAACATACATATTTTAGATAAATGTCTAGAAACTTCTGAAAGCTCACCTGGGTAAACGATAGACGTGAGAGACAAGTTGCAGTGCTGAGTATCAGAAGGAAATTTGTAAACGTGCATCTTGCACGTGCTGACCACCATAAGCTCCCTCACATGTTCAACGGTACCGTTCGAGTGAATGATGATGAAGGGATTTGGAACAGCCTTGTACTTCTCTATCCTGTATGACAACAAACATACATTTGTACAAATTATAGCTTCAAAATGATTTTCACATTGTGTAATACTTTAATACAATGAAACATTTATCTAAATTATGATACTATTGTTTAAGTCTGTATTTTCCTAAAATGTACCCTCATTACTTTAAATATAGAAATACTATCCACATAGTATAACAATATCACACATCTCTATATCTTAAATATGATTAACCCGGCTCAAGTCAGTGAACCCTTCTCTTGCGTTTCGGGTCAAAAGTGACCGAGTGACTTTGTTTTTGATCATAAATATTGTGTTTTTCATCCAATTGCCTCAAGACCTTATGTTCTCCTCCACACTCGGCCTCTGAACATATACAATTGAGGATCACCACTTGCATTGACTTTTTAGTGATTTATTCAACACACACACACACACACACACACACACACACACACACACACACACACACACACACACACACACACACACACACACACACCACACCTTCCAGACAAAACAATTTACTCTAAGTTACGGGAACCTCTCACTTTCTCGCGCTGTATGATGTATCATACCTTCTCACAGGTGCGAGCTCTGTGCCCCTCGAGAAAGAAAAACCTCTCACTTTCTCGCGCTAAATGCCCTTCCATTACTGTCTCTCATGCAGTTATATTTGTGCCTTGCTCACATTTGACTCATTGACACAATGCGTAGGCGACCGATTAGGCGATTTTCTGTCAGAGAGGCTCTGGACAAATGTTTTGAACCAGATACAGAGAGAGAGACAGAGACAGATACCTCATTCACACCAACGGTGTTTCAGGGCGGTTCGGAGCTGGAGCTTGAAAAGCACCGGGTTTTCCTGTTCACACCGCAGCGGAGCAGCCTCTTAGCTCCGGAAAAGCACCGCATACGTCACGCTTACGTCGAGGTGGGGGCAGGGGCCTACGGAATCGGAATCGTCGTTGAAGTTGATGATTACGATTGTAAAGCAGTTTTGAATGTAGCATGTAGCGACTGTAAAGTTGGTAGTAAAGTCGTCCCATTTCTTCCATTTCGTTTCGACAGAGCAAAACCAAAACGAGTAGCGCTTCAACACAATCGGCCATTGTTGTTGTTGTTGGTGTGAGCTGTGAGGGGTTTCCGCACGGTATGGCTTTATGAAGCAGGCACGCAAACGGTTACGTCATGACGCAAACGATGACGCAATGACGCAGCACCAGTCGGACTCTGAGCGGTGTGAAAAGAGCCGGAGCTAAACCGAAGAACCGGTTCTGAACCTGAAAAGCTCTAGCAGGAGCTTGAACCGGAGTTGCTGTTGGTGTGAATGAGGTATATGAGCCTGACCAACAGTCAACAGACCAGGGAGAGGCCCCTGAGGGAGAGGCCCCTGAGGGAGAGGCCTCTGAGGGAGAGGCCTCTGAGGGCGAGGCCTCTGAGGGCGAGGCCTCTGAGGGAGAGGCCCCTGAGGGAGAGGCCTCTGACGGAGAGGCCCCTGAGGGAGAGGCCCCTGAGGGAGAGGCCTCTGAGGGAGAGGCCCCTGAGGGAGAGGCCTCTGAGGAGAGGCCTCTGAGGGAGAGGCCCCTGAGGGAGAGGCCCCTGAGGGAGAGGAGCCCTGAATATTTATTTGTCTCTTGATGTTCATTGAGGAAAACAGTATCAGTGTCTTATTTTATATTCATCACAGTGAATGCTGAACTTGATGGGCCCACCGGTGGGTCCGGACCATATACTGTAGTTGAAAGTACACAATGAAACACTGACTTGCTTGTATCAAATCAATACATGCCATACATCATTGGAACGGGAAGACTCTCAGCTACAACACCAACTAAAGTATTTCCATCTCCAGTAAACACAGCCTACATGGCAAGCATTTTATAATATACAGTAATGTACAGTAAGCACTATCTTTGAACTTACTGCAAAATTATAACATGAAATTCACCCCTGGTGTCATTCTGTCTGTCACCCCTTGATTCTCTGTATGTGGGTATGGACCAGGCCTCAATTAGACGCCTGCAGCTAGTGCAGAACGCAGCTGCACGTCTTCTGACTGGCCACAAAAAGCGTGACCACATCACCCCAATTCTGGCCTCACTGCACCGGCTTCCAGTTCGGTTCAGAATTGATTTTAAAATCATTTTATTTGTTTTCAAAGCCCTAAATGGGCTGGCTCCGGCCTATATAGCAGAACTCCTCCATCGCTACACCCCAGTCAGAGCTTTAAGGTCTGCTGACCAGCTGTTTCTGATAGTGCCCAAGACCAGGCTCCAAACCCGAGGGCACCGAGCCTTCGCAGCAGCTGGCCCCAGGCTCTGGAACACTCTGCCCCTCCATGTGAGGTCGGCCCAGACCCTAGGGGTTTTTAAACCCTCACTAAAGACTCACTTCTTCTCCCTGGCCTTCTGTCAGAGCGGAGCACGACTCCTGACTATTCCCTGTGTTTTTGTTCTTTATATTTCTGTTGTAAATTATTGTCTTTTATTGTGATTGTAGTAATGTGTTTTTATTACATGTACAGCACTTTGGCTCGACCAAAAATCGCTTTTAAATGTGCTTTATAAATAAAACTTGATATGATTTGATTTGATTCTACTTGCTTTGACTGTTCAAATGAGATGTCAACCATCAAAACTGGATAAGGGGTTCCAGAGATATCACTGTGCAAAACACACCGGTCAATTTTGACTCAAAATGACAACCTTGTTGCATCATCTTTTTACATCCATATGATTTATTGTGCATGTCCTTCTTAATAATAACACGCTCCATCACCAGTTACTGTTGTGAGTGAGTGGATTTGTGAGTATGCACAAACATTCCAACTTAAATCTCTTTAATCATTAGATCTGGCTTCCACAACAAATCAGCAGGAACTCTCATCTTATCAAGGCCACCAAAGTCTTCTGGGTTCCAATGAATATGCGGATCTTCCCATTTCTAAACAGGAAAACAAGGAAGAAGGGAAGAAAACATATAAATAAAGACCTTAAGATGCAATCTACCGCAACTCATTTCAACCTACAGTATAATAAACAGTATAGGAAAATCACAAATTGGTTCTCAAAACAAACTCACCATATAAATCCGAATGACGAAACGAAAGTCTGGTCCATCTCACTCTGTAACCGAAGAAATGGTGTGAAAATATTTACCACATGAAGGTAGCTGACCTTACATAGGCGAAACTGTCATACAACATTGCACTTTGAAGTTAACATGCTGACTACCTTCAGCAAGTTGAAAAGAAGTAAAAGCTCCTTTGTACGGCATCACACTAAGCAAAGCCCCAACGATGTTTCTTCAAAAATTCAAGGTAGCTTTGGAGGAGACATTTATTAAAGGTATTATTTTTGGGGTGACATAATTTTTGTGGACACTGTCGCACTATTCTGACTCGTATATGCTTCCTTCAATGGTGCTAGTATATGGCTGTTTCCTAGAGATACTATGTACAAGTACTGATCTGGTACAAACCGTACTTTGACGCTCTCCCTGCAGTGATCCGCAACATCCCCACGCTTGACGCCTATAAAAGGGCCCTCAAGTCCCACCCAGCTAGCGGGGAACGTTCTCACAACTTTGGCTAACGTTACCTATAGGTTCTAATAATGTTTTAAAGAAACGTTTTAATCTGATGTTCAAAGAACCTTTTTAGGATGTTTATTATTTCAAATAATGTTCCTATAAGGTTTAAGGTTACTAAGACATAACGTTTTAACTGCAACATTCAGAGGATGTTTTCAGGATGTTATTGAGGCCTGAGATTTTTATAAAACGTTCCTTTAATGTGATATGTTAACAAAGGTGGAACGTTTTGCCTGCAACATTCTAAGGATGTGTTTTGGACGTTGTTGGGCTAACACATTAAAGGTGTTCTTTATAAAACGTTCCCTCAATGTTACATGATAATAAATGAAGAACATTTTCCAAGAAACATTCTGAAAATGTTTTCAGGATGTTATTCTTTTTTTATAAGACGTTCCTGTGATGGCAAATATTAACACGGTCAACGTCAGATTTATTTCTAGAGCGCTTTAAAAAACAAACTTGTTGCATTTGTTTGAAAAGGATGTTTTAAAAAATCTGATATACCATATTTTCCTTTTGAGAAAAACAAACAAATTATCATGAAATTCATGATAAGCTGTAAGCAGACATTGCATGTTTGCGGTGGCATGTGTGAGTTCCCAGCTAGACATGTTCGGTTCTAAAAACATTCTGAGAATGAATTCAAAGAGCCCGATTACGATGGCCAGACACACACACACACACACACACACACCACACACACACACACACACACACACACACACACTCACCAGTCTTTATCCCTTCACAGATCTATATTTATCTTCCAGGAGAAACAGTTGAGAGTTTAAATGATTTCAGGGTTTGATTTGTTTCGCTGTAGAGATCGGTAATTCTGTTTTAAGTTCCCACCCTCTCTCGACCTCGTATCAATAATTCATTGAGCCTCGAATCAGGAGATACAAACTTTTATTTCCAGCGTTAGCACTTCTGTTAGGACTTTAACTATTTCCTCCTGAAGTCCAGACGATTAACAGAAGACATGAAACTCACTTATTCTCTACTTTCATTTAACTTATTAGACCATTTCAGGGGAGCAAAAGTGTGGTGTGTGTGTGTGTGTGTGGTGTCTGTGTGTGTGTGTGTGTGTGTGTGTGTGTTGTGTGTGTGTGAGTGTGTGTGTGTGGTGTTATCAGAGGGTGTGTGTGTGTGTGTGTCTGTGTGTGTGGTGTGTGTGTGTGTGTGTGTGTGTCTGTGTGTGTGTGTGTGTGTGTCTGTTTGTGTGTGTGGAGTGTGTGTGTGTGGTGTTATCAGAGGGGTGTGTGTGTGTGTGTGTGTCTGTATGTGTGTGTCTGTGTGTGTGTGTGTGTGTGTGTGTGTGGTGTTATCAGAGGGGTGTGTGTGTGTGTTTGTGTGTTTGTCTGTGTGTGTGTGTGTGTGTGTGTGTGTGTGTGTGTGTGTGTGGTGAGTGTGTGTGTGTGTGGTGAGTGTGTGTGTTGAGTGTGTGTGTTTGTGTGTGTGTGTGTGTGTGTGTGGTGTGTGTGTGTGTGGTGAGTGTGTGTGGTGAGTGTGTGTGTGTGTGAGTGTTATTAGAGGTGTGTGTGTGTGTGTGTGTGTCTGTGTGTGTGTCTGTGTGTGTGAGTGTGTGTGAGCGTTTGTGTGTGGTTTGTGTGTGTTGTCAGAGGGGTGTGTGTGGTGTGTACGTGTGGTGTGCGTGTGTGTGTGTGTGTGAGAGAGAGTGTGTGTGTGTGAGTGTATGTGTGTGAGTGTGAGTTATCAGAGGGGTGTGTGGTGTGTGTGTGTGTGTGAGTGTGTTTGTGTGTGGTGAGTGTGTGAGTTTGTATGTGTGTGTGTGGTGTGTGTGTGTGCGTGTGTGTGTGTGTGTGTGGTGTGTGTGTGAGTGTGTGTGTGGTGAGTGTGTGTGTGAGTGTTATTAGAGGGGTGTGTGTGTGTGTGTTTGTGTGTGGTGTTGTGTGTGTGTGTGTGTGTTATCAGAGGGTGTGTGTTGTGTGTGTGTGTGTGTGTCTGTGTGTGTGTGTGTGTGTTGTGTGTGTGTGAGAGAGAGTGTGTGTGTGAGAGTGTATGTGTGTGTGAGTGTGAGTTATCAGAGGGGTGTGTGTGTGTGTGGTGTGTGTGTGTGTGAGTGTGTGTGTGAGTGTTATTAGAGGGGTGTGTGTGTTTGTGTGTGTGTGAGTGTGAGTTATCAGAGGGGTATGTGTGGTGTGTGAGTGTGGTGTGTGTGTGTGAGTGTGTGGTGTGTGTGTTTGTGTGTGTGTGTGTGAGTGTGTGTGTGTGTGTGTGTGTGTGAGTGTGTGTGTGTGTGTGTGAGTGTGTGTGTGTGAGTGTGTGTGTGTGTGTGTGTGTGTGTGGTGAAAAGATGCATCAAATAGTCCCACAGATAAACAAATGTGATCAAAGCCAACATTAACACATTGAAGGAGACATTTTCTAATGAACACATCCTGTAAATCCTTTTGGTTCAAAGGCTTCTCATGAAATGAATTTACCTGAACGGTGAGAAAGAGAGACGAAGAACTCAAAGACAGACCACAGGAAATCAATTATTTTAATCAGGCTGAATTAAAAACTGAGATACAACAGAGAAGATTTTGGGATGTAACCATAGAGCGGTGCAGGGAGGACGTATTTACCCTGCAGGAAGCTGCTGGTTCCCTCCACAAAAACCAACAGGATTTCTCCATAAGATTTTGGAATATTGTAAAAAATAAGGTCTGTGGAAACGACCCTGTTTGATAAATGCACGTTTTCTTCAGCCGGATCATCTCCACATGTCTACCCTACTTTTATTACATTACAGTACATGTCACTTGTTAGACGCTTTTATCCAAAGCGACTTACATACTCAATACTGTGGACAATCCCCACAGGAGCAATTTGGGGTGAAGTGTCTCAGGGACACAACGACATGCTGACTGCAGTGGGACTTCAACCTGTGACCCCCTGATCCGAACACCAAGGCTCAACCCACTGCACCACACGCCTTTATCATTTTATAATCATAAATCTAAACGCCAGAAGCTAAATGCTAACGTTATGCTATAAAGGAACTGCAGCCGAGTCCAGCAGCACGACTTCAACGTCACGCCAACTTCAGATCCATATTCAAACATACAGATTCTAAATGGTACGAGTTGAAGCGTTTGTTTGAACACTTTGCAGGAGGCAGGTACTTGCTTTCAAGCAGAACAGGGCAAACACACTTAGAGGAGTGTTCACGTTTTCGGCGTAATGACGTACAACGGCCTCCACGACTTCTGTAGTCCTATTCAGCCACTTGGTAACAACCATCGTTTTTCAGACACGTCAACTCTTCAGAAATCCCCAGTGGGGTCACTGCTGATGGATTTAATGTCCTAGAACAAAACGTGATCCGTCTCTTCAATGTGTCTCAACCACAGACCTTATTTCCAGCTAGTTTCCAAAATCCTATGGAGAGATCCCATTGGCTCTGAGACCAGGGAACAGGAAGTGGTGAAATGCTGACTCACTTCCGGGTTTTAGGACTCATTCCTGAACCACTCTATTGCATTCAGCTGCAAATCTATGAGAGTATTTCTTCTTCTTCTAGTTATGAGTGAATAATCAGAGAAAAACTACTTTAAAATGATTATGAAATGTAGCTTTTGGAGCTCTCTTCCACTCCCTTCACGCTTCAAAACACTGGTACAAATGCACTTTAGAGTTGTTCTGAAGCAGCAGAACTTACTGTGGTGTTGCTTGTTTGTAGTAAACATATCTGCACTGTTGTTGTTGTTGTCCTCAGTTTGAATCTTTATGGTTTATTGCACTTATTGTACGTCGCTAAAGACTATTAAACACCTGAACTTTTGAAAGAACATCCATAACATTCATCTGTTTGCAACTCATCAATACTCCAATTACTTGTATCTATTCTGCACTATTTCTACTATATTATATTCTATTTAATTGTATTTACTTGCACTAATTTATCTGTTTTATTGTGTTGTAAGATTTTCATTGATGTATCTACACCAGAGGTCGCGTTAACCGAATATTTTCCGTCTATGACGGATTTTTTTTAACACTGACGGAAAAATCTGAAAGCAGTCCGTCATTTTGACGGATTAGTTCAAACTCAGAACAGCACCAAAGCTCCCCCGTAGCGAGGCTCCGGTGTTATGCCGTTATGCATGCCCGCCAAAAAGGAATTGATACCGTTTCCAAACCTAACCTTGCCTTCAAATCATTGAAATATCTGTGAGTTTTTACTTTACGTTGTGCACACTCCCACGAGTTGCAGTGGGCATGCATAACACACGGCGCTAACGGTTCACGAGCTCCCCCGTTGACAGTTCACAAGCATGCTCTCTCTCTCCCCCCCCTCCTCGTCAGAGTTGTGATCCTGTCCGTCACAATGACGGGCAGCGAAAAAGTGTAGCGCAACCTCTGATCTACGCTGTATATGTACACATGACAATAAAAGCCTTGAATCTTGAATTGAATGTTATCTAATGAGTCAATGAGAAGGTGTTGTTTTTAGTTTTTTATTGGACGCTTGTTCTGAACAATTAAGCCAGAAAATGTAGAAAATATTATAAAATCTTCCTCTGTCTTCACTTACATTTGAGGCGGATGTTTGTGGATAAATTCCCTCTGAAGACTGTTTTCAGATATGATTTCTTCCATGTTTTGAGCAGCAGTGAAACATCAGAGCATCAGAGACGTTTAGCGGGTTTGTTTCTGTCAGGTTTGATTAGACGCAGACACGTGGTGAGACGTTTAGCGGGTTTGATTCTGTCGGGTTTGATTAGACGCAGACACGTGGTGAGACGTTTAGCGGGTTTGATTCTGTCGGGTTTGATTAGACGCAGACACGTGGTGAGACGTTCAGAGAGAGATCGTAATGTAAAACAGGAAGCAGCTGGAAACACAGAGATTAAATCTGTGAGTTAAATGATGTTGGCGTCTGACGGACAGCGAGTTAAACGCTCCTCTCCTCGATTATTTCTTTCCTCTGTGGCAAAATATGGCAAGACAGTGTTGAAATAATCTATATTACTGTATATAATCATGAGTTGTACGAGTTTCATCCTTTAGTTTATCTACGCTTTTAAATGAGACTAAATTCCTACGGTAAGAATAACCAAAAAATGCAACATAAAGGAGTTTCTGCAGAGAAGCTAAAGTGTGTGTGTGTGTGTGTGTGTGTGTGTGTGTGTGTGTAGGTGTGTGTGTGTGTATGTGTGTGTGTGTGTATGTGTGTGTGTGTGAGTGTGTGTGTGAGTGTGTGTGTATGTGTGTGTGTGTGTGTGTGTGTGAGTGTGTGTGTGTGAGAGTGTGTGTGTGTATGTGTGTGTGTGTGAGCATCAGCAGTCCTCACAAAGGTGGTAAAACATGCATGTATTAAAAGGAATATTTAAGCATTCAGAGGTAGAGCCGAGGATAGAGGAGACACATTTCCAATGACAGAGTGTCTTCAGAGGAGCATCGGAGTGTGTGTGTGTGTGTGTGTATGTGTGTGTGTCTCGTGTGTGTGTGTGTGTGTGTGTGTGTGTGTGTGTGTGTGTTTGTAGGTGTATGACAGGGCAGCATATGGCTAGCCCTGCATGTAGTGAAATATTAAAAAGCAGTGTCAGCAAGAAGGGCACAGAGAGTGTGTGTTTGAGAGTGTGTGTGTGTGTGTGTGTGTGTGTGTGTGTGTGTGTGTGTCCATCCCAGGGGGTGGAGAAATCTGCCGGACATAGACAACTGGGCATGACAAGCTCCAACTGTGAGACACACACACACACACACACACCTACACACACTCTCTTACTCTCTCTCTCCTGTCTCTGCCAACAGTTGGCCTTATCTGCAGGAGAGACTAAATGCCATCTCGTTCTCTCTCTCTCTCACACACACACACACACACACACCACACACACACACACACACACACACACACATACACCCTACCCTACCTTTTTCCATGTGTCAAGGGTTTCATAAACATGCTTTGGCAAATCTCCAAACTGAAACCCTCCGCTGTGTGAAGCAGAAACAGGACCTGTCGTATCTTCTGTTTTAAAATCAGCTTCTCTGACAAAAAACAATGAGAGAAAAAAGAGATCTTAGCCTCTCCAGACCATTGACATGCGCTGAAACACACCAAGGAGAGGGAACACCTTTAACGTCTGTTTCGGAGTTAATAACTTTGTGTGTGTGTGTGTGTTTGTGTGTGGTCTAGCATTACTATACTTGTGGGGACCTAAATCTGTTTACACAGTCAAGTGTGGGGACTCGCCTCCCTTATGGGGACAAAATGGAGGTCCCCATGAGGGGAATCATTAATTTTAGGACGAAGACTTGGTTAGGGTTAGGGTTAGGGTTAGGGTTAGGGTGTGTGTGTCTGTTTGTGTGTGGATCAATGGTTCATCAGCCTGTCTTTGATTTCCACCTCATCAAAACATCTTTTATCAGCTGTTTCACTGTGACATGTGACCGCACGCTGAAAGAGAAGCTTGTCATTCAATAATAGGAGAGTGGAGTGGACACACTCACTCACTCACTCACACACCACACACACACACACACACACACACACACACCACACACACACACACACACACACACACACACGCACACACACACACACTAACACACACACACACACACTAGAAAGACATTGGTATACGTATTCCCACAGCCATTACACTCACACAATCAATAAAGTACACATTCTCACACACACATAGGGGAAGAGCTACCACACACACACACACACACAGTTACACATTCTCACACACACTCGTATATATGTGTGTGTGTGTGTGTGTATGTTTGTGTGTGTATGTTGTGTGTGTGTGTGTGTGTGTGTGTGTGTGTGTTCTCTACCTCCCCCTCTTCTCTGTGAATCACACACTCCTGTCTTGGAAGTGATATTTAAGAATCTGTTGAGAGGATCGTCTCGGGGTCGGAGGGATATTTTGTCACCGTCTATTTGTAGGAGATGTTCCTGTTCTGAATACAAATCACAGCCTCACTTCCTAATGTTTGAGTCACGCTGAGAGGCGGAGCGACACCTAAATGCTTTCTGTTTATTAAAGAAACACATACATATCTCAATATTTCTGATCAAATACCTTCATATTTTAAGTTTTTAATTTCGGGATTGTTTGTCGTTGTTGTTGTTGTTGTTGTTTTGTTGTCTTAAATGGTTTTTGCTTGTTTAAATTATCTTAAATGTTACTAAACATTTAGAGTTTGGTTTTTCCTGTGAGGAATATAGAGTGTTCTGTGACACTAAAATGATCAAATTGATCCTGTTATTGTAAACTAATATGAAATAAAAAGATGCATAACAACAACAACAACAAACAACAAAAACACCTTGATATGAGAATAAAAGCACATACATTATATCAAAAGATGAGAAAAATGTCCCACAAAAGTTCCCGTCGACACTGTTTGACTCTATTATTAATAAACCATTAAAAACCTTCATTTCCAAAAAACGGACTAATTGTCATGTAATTTTCCACAAAGATCATTTCAATTTACTAACTTTTTAATATGTTTTTTTATGTTATTATAGTTTCTTCAAATTGTTTTCTATCTGTGTTTTTAATTTTTATTTTAATGTACGCACCACAACACCAAGTAAATGTCCTCGTGTGTGTCAACCTACCTGGTGATAAACTTCATTCTGATCATTTTTACACATTTTAGCCAAAAACCAGATAGAACCCTCTGATCTTCCTCTGTGGGTGGGTGACAGATTTATCCAAATGAAACCAGTGTATCGCCTTCATA
The DNA here is from genome assembly GCA_031216635.1 of Dissostichus eleginoides. NCBI lineage: Eukaryota > Metazoa > Chordata > Actinopteri > Perciformes > Nototheniidae > Dissostichus > Dissostichus eleginoides. The sequence goes on from CM062278.1 coordinate 31,314,903, forward strand.
TCCTCAGTAAATGTACTGGTTATTAGGTTTTATTTCATCTTCGTAGACACTCGTTTAATGACTTCTTCCTCCACAACAACCCGTGGGAATTAAAATATAAAACATGAAATGGGCATTATGTCCCGCTTTAATCTTGCCTTACAGAAACCATTACAGGCTGCACTGGTTACTGAGGGTTGAGATAACTTCCAGTTCATTACAAACCACAAACCTTTATAATGCTGTCTGTCTCTATTATTAATAAACCATTAAAACCAAGTCATCTTCTCCCATTTCAATAAGACTTGTCATTTTCCACATAGTTCACATCATTTTTAGACTTTTTAGCCAAAAACCAAATAAGAACCCTCTGTTCTTCCTCTGTGGGTGACAGATTTATCAAAAATAAAACCAGTGTATCGCCTTCATATCCTCAGTAAACGTCCGTACTGGTTATTAGATTGTATTTCTCCCGTGTATAAGTGGAGATGTGTGTCTCCTGGAGGTCAGGAGGTCAGTGCATCCATTAGGAGTCGTTCCTCCGGGGGCCGTGAATATGCAGAGCAGAATTTAATGGCAATCTGTCGGAGCGAGAGGCCGACAGACGGAGAGAAAGAGTGACGCTGGCATCTGTCGGGGGCAAAGGAGAGGAAGAGGAGAAGAAGAGGAATGAAGAAGTGCTTTTTATCTGTCCGGACCACAACTCATAGTCTGTTTGGACACAGAAATGTTTAGACCCCAAAGTGTTATGTTAGAAATGTAAAGTAGGGTCTCCAGCACATAGAAACAGCCGGATGTCAACCTGCATATCTTATAAGATGAGATAAAGAAGTACTTTATTGATCCCAATTTGGAATGTTTGCGTTGCAGCAGCATAAAAAGACAAGCGTTGCATAAGTAGAAGTTAAAAGAGTAGAAATAAACAATTCAAAAATGTTAACATCTCAAAATAAAAAAGTAGAAAAGATGTTGAAATACCAAAGTGTTTAAGAATGGAATATTAAATTAAATGTAGGAATGGAATAGAATATTTAATATGTTGGGCAATTAGCATCAGTTACATTAATAAGCACATGCAGACAATACCTGATTTTGACAACCGTGTTGCAACTTTTAGATATAGAGAGTACAAGATGATCATTACTACAACTACTTTGGCATCAGCAATGTGTCCAATCCAAATGATCCAGAGTCCCCTAAATCTTCCAAATTGACCCAAAATTCATCAAAGTCCGTCCGCGGAGAGGACAGATATGGCCACTATCTGGTTAAAACTGCCATTTGAGATCCTTAAAATTCCTCAAAAATAGCTATTTTTACCAGAACATTTCCATGTTTGTACTCTTGGTGGACTGATTTGGTGAATTTTGAGTCGATTTGAACGTTTTAGCGGACTCAAAACTGCCACATTTGATCCTTAAAATGTCAGAAATGGATTCAACATTCTCACTAACCTTCAAATCACTCATTGCCATTCTTTAGTTCTTGTCTGAAATGCTAAGTAACGCAACTCACGCCAATTGTGTAAATGTCCCAACATATGCAGGTTAGCATCCAGCAGTTCCTACTATACATGTATATCATTAAACTTTGGGGTCTCAACATCTCAGCAGGTATATTTCCTCCACATGAGGCAGGAAACTCTGTGTTTTTGTCGCACAGTGAGGTGATTTAGAAAAGCCCCTGATCTGTAGTGGCAGGCAGAACTGGGCGAGGGTTTAGGAGCCAATTAGCTCTGCAGAGCGAGAGAAAAGTGGAAATGTCAGAGTGGTGTATTGATTATGGAAATGGACTTCCTGTTCTTCTGAAAGCACTGAGAAAAAACCAAACTGTAGGTTAAACCACAACCTGCGTGAGTGACAGTGAGATGAATCAATCACATGCATTAACTACGTGATAAATAAAGAGGATGGATGGCGTGCGTTAAGTGCGGGATGATATCGACGTGTTTCAGCATGTGAGCTCATTACTTCTATCCTCAGTAAGCTCTATATTCATGCTCCTGTTGGATAATGGTTGCTCTTTATTCTGTGTACTTTTGGTAAAACAAGGACCTTTGCAGCTTTTGTTAAAGGTTGCAAACGCACGGAGACAAACGGATGCTAGAAACGACCCAAAACTCTTGGATTAGATACAGATGCAGATATAAAAACACAGATGTTCCAAAAACACATGAAGAAACATCTTTTTACGATCCAAAATTGCAGTTTTAACCAGAAAGTGGCAATATGTTTACTTATGATTCTGTCAATAAGCAACTAAATAAGCTATCTGTCCAATCCATATGATCCAGAGTCCCCTCAATCTTCCAAATTGACCCAAAATTGATCAAAATCCATCCACAGAGAGTTCCAATATGTCCACTTTCTGGGTGAAACTACGATTGTTGGACCTGAACATGTCAGAAATGGATTCAGCGTATCAATAACCCCCAAACCACTAAATTGGGTCACTTTTTACACTTTTTAGTGTCCCCTGGTCTCCCAGCTGGGTGCGTCCAAATGACTTCATACACACACACACACACACACACACACACACCACACACACACACACACACACACGTACAGTACGAACACACACACACACACAGTCTGATCCCCTCCCTTGAACATCTCCTAATTTTCTATTCCAGCAGCTCGCCGTCTGGAAAACGTATCGATGGCCGATCAATACTTCCTGATCGATTGACCCTATCACCATGGCAACAACCATTTAGCCCGCTATCTGGGGCCATTCATTATAAAAGCCATTAAGCCCAGTGTGTGTGTGTTGTGTGTGTGTGTGTGTGTGTGTGTGTGTGTGTGTTTGTGTGAGTTATAGTGACCATTAGAGGGAAGAGAAAGAATGAAGGGGGCTCCTTCTGTCTGTAGAGTCACAGCGAGAACATGTTCATACATTAATGTACTGTTTACAGCACGAGAAGACTCTTTAAAGTGGAGACACTACATACTGATATACACCTGAACATCAGCAGGAGAGGACTCTTTAAAGTAGAGACACTACATACTGATATACACCTAACATCAGCAGGAGAGGACTCTTTAAAGTAGAGAGACAATACATACTGATATACTGACATCAGCAGGAGAGGACTCTTTAAAGTAGAGACTACATACTGATATACACCTGAACATCAGCAGAGAGGACTCTTTAAAGTAGAGAGACTACATACTGATATACACGTCAACATCAGCAGAGAGGACTCTTTAAAGTAGAGACACTACATACTGATATACATGTCAACATCAGCAGGAGAGGACTCTTTAAAGTAGAGACACTACATACTGATATACACCTGAACATCAGCAGGAGAGGACTCTTTAAAGTAGAGACACTACATACTGATATACACCTGAACATCAGCAGGAGAGGACTCTTTAAAGTAGAGACACTACATACTGATATACACCTGAACATCAGCAGGAGAGGACTCTTTAAAGTAGAGACACTACATACTGATATACACCTGAACATCAGCAGGAGAGGACTCTTTAAAGTAGAGACACTACATACTGATATACACCTGAACATAGCGGAGAGGACTCTTTAAAGTAGAGACACTACATACTGATATACACCTGAACATCAGCAGGAGAGGACTCTTTAAAGTAGAGACACTACATACTGATATACACCTGAACATCAGCAGGAGAGGACTCTTTAAAGTAGAGACACTACATACTGATATACACCTGAACATCAGCAGGAGAGGACTCTTTAAAGTAGAGACACTACATACTGATATACACCTGAACATCAGCAGAGAGGACTCTTTAAAGACATTGGTTTTAAGACATCTGAACATATATTTAGTATTTACTATTTTTGCATACTTTTGACACCAAACGGTTTACCTTATGGAGGCACTAATTGGAGATTTATCAATAATTCAAGGACTACTTTTTAATTTGTGGTGTTCTAACGTTTTATGCAGTTTTCTTCTGACTAAATTGACTCTAAGATGAGATAAATCAGATCTTATGGCCTTAACATCAATATTAGAGATACATCACCTCATGGTGTAACTTACCAACACCACATTTTTTATTCATTAGGTTCAATTTAAACTCTTCAGGAATGATTTTTCTGCCGAATGAATACTGTAAAAATCCATAAAGTGACATTTTTTAGCAAAGTCCATGGGGAATATTCCAGGAAGACTGCCTCATGATCAACACATCTCTTTGTCTTCCTTTCATAAAGCTGTACTTTATTTCCTGTGTGGGTGAGAGATCTATTTCCAGCGTCATCTCAGCGGCAAAGTAAATGAAAAAGTCGACCTCTGCTTCTCTTACCGTCTTAAATGTCAAACAGCAAAGGTTCACTGTGTTCAGAAACGCTGTAATTAACTTTTCTTGCTGTACACTTACGGAGGAATAAAAAGGGCAAACATCAGAAACCGTTAGACTTCATGGTTCCTGCGACGTGAAGAAGCTTCAGGTCCATTAGAGCGGCTGCATATATGAAAGAAAAACACATTTGCAACAATAAGGTTTCTTAACAGTTTTCTTTGTATTAGGTGTCCAAAATATTGGATTCAAAAAGTATGTAATCTATTGTAATCAATTCCAGGCCCCCAAAACATACATTTAGCCAAATAATGTGTATATAATACCTTGCTCTATATCTTGTTATTGTTAATTTGTTAATTCAACATGTATATTTTCTTGTTTATTTCTTGTTTATTTCTTGTCTTTTAATTTTTACTGTACAATGCCATGTCTCTTTTTATGCTGCTGCAACACAAACATTTCCCAAACTGGGATCAATAAAGTACTTTTTATCTTATCTTATCTTATAAATGACTTGTCCAGAATAAATTATGAATGAGTTAAGGGTATTTTACATGGATATAATAAGAACTGGACACAGCGTGGGAGGCGGGGTCTCGTTCTTTCCTATGAGAGCTGCTCATTGGCGCATGAGGACAAAATGGCCCAACCTTTGAGAGAGCGAAACGTCACAGATTACCCAGCATGCCTGGCTGTCAGAGCAGAAGAACCCGTATGTGCGCAGAGCATGTGCCCCTTAAGCCCCGCCTCCTGTCATTAAGCCCCGCCCCCGAGCTCCCACTCTCGGCTCACTAGAATGAATGGAGAAAATAAATCTAGATTCGGCTTTTAGTGCATTTTACAACTTTAAGGACCTAATGATTCTAATAAGAGCTATAAGATAGTTCTTACTGGCTAG
>CM062278.1:31325074-31352574 GCA_031216635.1 Dissostichus eleginoides
GTGTGTGTGTGTGTGTGGTTGTGTGTGTGTGTGTGTGTTTTAATTTCAAATGTGTGTTTGCAATGATCTGGATGTGTGTGTTTCTTTCTGTGGCTTTAATGTTCAAAAGCTCTTTATTGTTCTCATACTGCCTGTGCTGCAGCACCTCTTTTCACCCTCTGTCTGAAACCAGAGCCCAGTCTGCTCTGATTGGTTAGCTGGCCGGCTCTGTTGTGATTGGTCAACCAGCTTAGAGATGTCCCGCCCCTTAGCCTATCACGTACAATGTGTTTTCCTTAGCGCAGGGGTCTCAGACTCCATTTACCTGGGGGCCGCTGGACGTAGAGTCTGGGCCGCTTCAAGTATTCCACAAAAAATGTATTCAAAATACAACATTAACAGTTCTTCAACATCTTCTTAACATGAACGGTTCTTCACAACATAACTATTCACAGTTGCTCTTGCCTACTCCTTGCTGGTAGAGACCTGGCGGCGCTTCCTCTCACACAGCTGAGCCACATTTGGTTTGAGGGAGGAAGCAGTTGAAACCCTTAGTATGGCTTGAAGATGTTCATCAGTAAGTCTGGACCTGTACTTTGACTTATTGAAGCTCATGGTGGAGAAGAGCTGTTCACACATATATGTGCTCCCAAAAAGGCACATGGTCCGCTTGAACATCCTGGAAAGCTCAGGGAAGGAGGGGGGCAATTCTCTCATGAACTGTCCAAGCTTGTCTGCTTTCCCATTCACTTCCCTGAACTTGGCTTTGAGCTCAGAATTGCACTGCAGGTCAATGAGCTCCATTTGAAGCACACCAGGGGCATTTTCCACATCAAAGGAGAAGGGGTCTGCAAACATTTGGAAAGTGGCTCTGTGTGTCTTGAAGTCTGCAAACCGCTGATCAAATTCCTCCTGTAGCTTCACAATGGCATCAACATACTTCTCACCACTGAATGCTGTGCCCCTGTCCATGAGAGCCTTGCATGCTGGGAAATGGCAGAGGTTTTTCTAAGGGAGCTGGGCTTTCCATAACACCAGTTTTGTAGAGAATGCTTTGACATTGTCATATGCTGCACTGACAAGCTGGCCCTGGCCCTGCAACTTCTTATTCAGTGCATTCAGCTCCTGCGTGATGTCAACAAGTCAGAAATGCGCTCTGCCACTGTGTTAGCTGACAGGCTGATGTTGTTAAACTGACCCTTCTTTTCTGGACAGACTATACTTGCAGCCTGCAACTTGCACTTTTTTACAAACATGCCTTCCGTAAACGGCTTTCCCGCCTTAGCAATCATCTCACTCACCACATAGCTAGCTTCGACTGCTAAATCAGCCTCATTGCTTCCTTTCTTGAAGAGATTTTGTTGCTTCCATAGACATTTTTTTAGCTCTGTGACTCTTTTCTCTCTCTCGTCTCCCAGGTATTTTGCATACTCTGCATGTTTAGTTGAGTAGTGACGTTTGACGTTATACTCCTTGTATACAGCGATTTTCTCTGTGCATATAAGGCACGTTGCGTTTCCCCTGTACTCGACAAAAAAATATTCAGTCTCCCACTTCTCCTGAAATTTTCTGTGGTCATCATCGACTTTTCTTTTCCCTGAAAGTTTTGATGAAGACATGACTGGGCGATATATTTTCCTTCCACTCTGTGTCACTTTTGGATCATTGAGTATCCATATCTTATGGGGACCTCCATTATGTTCCCATAAGGGGGGCGAGTCCCCACACGTGACTGTGTAAACAGATTTAGGTCCCCACAAGGATGGTAATGCTAGGCCACACACACACACATACACACACACACACACACACATACTCACACAAACTGAAAAACACACATGAGTGAACAAATGTACATACAAAACATACATATGCATTTATCTTGAACACGCATATGTAGATGAGGGAAGATAGAGCCAACCACACACACATACACACACACACACACACACACACTCACACACACACACACACCCCCACACAAACTCACAAACACACATGCACACACTAACAAACACTGCCCAACACTTGAGTGCACTCACTTACGAGAATACATATCCATCCACATTGAACATGCACATGAGTGAAGATAGAGCCACACACACACACACACACACACACACACACACACACACACACACACACACACACACACACACACACACTCACACACCCCCACACAAACTCACACATGCACACACTAACAAACACTGACCAACACACTTGAGTGCACTCACTTACGAGAATACATATCCATCCACATTGAACATGCACATGAGTGAAGATAGAGCCACACACACACACACACACACACACACACACACACACACACACACACACACACACACACACAGGCAGTCAGTTGTCAGCGGGGACAGTTTGTTGCATAGCACTTATTTAGATGGAATGGCCATTTCACACTGCCTGAGCATGTGTGTGTGTGTGTGTGTGTGTGTGTGTGTGTGTTTGTGTGTGTGTGTGTGTTTATATGTTGGCACGGCGCTGAGCTCTGGGAATAAGACACTATTACCTGAGAGAGTCTATGAGAAACTCTGTAAATATTGACGGAGAGAGAGATGAGGTGCAGATATGATGCCTTTGGGGGGAATTAATGATTTCACTGGGAGATGTGATTGGATAGAGAGGAGGGGGGGGGGGGATTTGAACGCTCACTGTTGCTATGGCAGCGTTTGGTGTGTGTGTCGCCGTCAGCGAACATGACAGGGAAGAGAAAGACTTTAAGTGGAAAAATAATGAAGTTTAACATTTTAAATTAGCTTTGGATTTAAAGTGAATTTAGAAGACTTTAGGGTATTTATCAGCTCCTGTGTTTGTGTGTGTGTGTGTGTGTGTGTGTGTGTGTTTGCATGTGAAAAGAAGGATGAAACACTTCCAGGAGAAAAGGACTGAAGTTTATTAGCTTTATTCCCACGAGGGGTTTTCATAAAGCAAAGATGTGGCAGTATTTAAAATAGACACATTCTCTAATTCACATTTCTTGCTTCAAATATGATCTGATTTACAAAAGAAAAAAGCATGTTGTGGTTTCATGAGAGGCTTCAAACTTGGGGCAGTGTTGGAAAGAAGGTGTCAAAGTTGATTGAAAGAAGTTGTGTTTCTCTTTGGTTGGGAAATACGACCAAGGCAATATCGGGGGAAGATCCAGGAAACATATACAGAAGATCTAGGAAAGATCTAGGGATGATCCAGGTAAGAAATAGGAAAGATCTAGGGATGATCCAGGTAAGAAATAGGAAATATCTAGGGATGATCCAGGTAAGAAATAGGAAAGATCTAGGGATGATCCAGGAAAGAAATAGGAAATATCTAGGGATGATCCAGGAAAGAAATAGGAAATATCTAGGGATGATCCAGGTAAGAAATAGGAAATATCTAGGGATGATCCAGGTAAGAAATAGGAAATATCTAGGGATGATTCAGGGAACAGCAGGGGAATATATTGGAAAAATACAGGGAAGATCTAGGAAAGATCCAGAAAATATCCTGGGAAGATTTGCAGAAGTTCTAGGGAAGATCAGGAGAATATATTGGAAATATACAGGAAAGATCTTGGGAAAATCTAGGGAATATTTAGAGAAGATCTAGGTAAGGTCCGGAAAGTTCAAAGGGAGATCAAGTAAACATCCAAGGAAGATCCAGGGAAGATTTAGGGAAGATCCAAATAAGATCCTTCGAAGATTTGCAGAAGATCCAGAGAGGATTGAGGGAAGATCCAGAGAGGATTGAGGGGAGAACCAGAGAGGATTGAGGGGAGATCCAGAGAGAATTGAGGAATTATCCAGAGAGGATTGAGGGAGATCCAGAGAGGATTGAGGGAGATCCAGGGAAGATTGAGGGAAGATCCAGGGAAGATTGAGGGGGGATCCAGAGAGGATTGAGGGAAGATCCAGGGAAGATTGAGGGAAGATCCAGGGAAGATTGAGGGAGGATCCAGAGAGGATTGAGGGAAGATCCAGGGAAGATTGAGGGAAGATCCAGGGAAGATTGAGGCAGGATCCAGAGAGGATTGAGGGTAGATCCAGGGAAGATTGAGGGAAGATCCAGAGAGGATTGAGGGAGGATCCAGGGAAGATTGAGGGAAGATTGAGGGGAGATCCAGGGAAGATTGAGGGGAGATCCAGAGAGGATTGAGGGAAGATCCAGGGAAGATTCTGCAAGAAGTCTTTCTAGAATTTGCTTTAAATTGCACTTATATATAAGGCTGGTATTCATTTGCTTTGGTCAACCTTAAATCCTGTAATAATTGTTATTATTGTTCTCAGGTACCTGAAAGCTTCCATTTTTTGTTTTGTTTGCTTTGTGTCATGCAAATATAAATCATCTGTTTCCCTTCCTGTGAAAATAGCATGACGTACGAGAACTTAACCTTTCAAAACAAACAACCCATGCCAAATTAGACCCACAGAAAAATGACTTTTCCCTATAATGCATTATTCTTAGACTGCGGTGTTTTTACTTTCACTGCAGACAGGAATCTGAATACTGTTTCATTCTTTCTCTAACGTTAAAGCATCTCTCTGCAGCTCTGATCCCGCTGAGAGACCTGCTGGGTCTTTAGACGGACCATTGCTTTAGGGCGAGGGGGTTAGAGAGCGATCGATGCAGAATTGAAAAGGTTCTGTCCTTAAACCCGGGTCGTACAGGTGCAGAGAGGAGCAGCATAATGAGGATTCATAGGGGACTCTTTCTCCTATCCTTAGGAGGAGTTAGAGAACGACTCCTACTGAGGACATGTGAGCATTTCTGCATGAACATATCTTAAACTGACATATTGTACACATATTTTCACAGAAGTTCATCACATTTTTCATATTTATTTGTATATTTTTATTTTTTGTACATTTGTTCCACTGTTTATAATAATATATATGAGTTTTAAAAATATATGTATCTATTATTTTTGAAATTGTCTTATATATTTATATTTTCTTTGTCAAAAATGCATTTCTATAAAGTATCCTGCTGTGTTTTTGTTTGCACAGGTAGCCTCTCTGTATGAAAAACTGGAGTGCTTTAAATTCTGCAGATCGTTACGATGAAACACGAAAACAGGGAAAAATAAGGTGCAAATATTTTTAGGTAAAAACCAGATTAACATGTTTTTGATAATATTATGTTATAGTTTATACTTACATGGCACTGGCTTAACTTCAGTCAGGAGAGACTTCTGTTTTAGTTTGAAGAACATGTATTGACAAACGCTCCATTTGATATAAATGTTATGATTTGGCGATTTGACCCCGGTCCTGCATTTGTTTCTCCGAATTTCACTTTTTCCAAGAATTTAACTTTTTCTCAAATGTTGACTTTTTTCTCAGAATTTGACCTTTTCTCAAATTGTTGACTTTTTCCAAGAATTTGACTTTTTTCTAAAATTTTGACTGTTTTCTAAAATATTAGACTTTTTCTAAACTTTTACTTTTTTCAAGATTTTGACTTTTTTCTAAACTTTTGACTTTTTTCACAGAATTTGACTTTTTCTAAACTTTTGACTTTTTACTCAAATCTTGACTTTTTCCAAGAATTAGACTTTTTTATAAACTTTTGAATTTTTCCTCAAATTGTTGACTTTTTTCTCAGAATGTCACTTTTTCTCAGGATTTCACTTAATTGGCTGCTGGAGATTGTGGTGAGATGTAATTGGTTAAAAGAGAGCGCCCACGATGAGCTGATTATTGCAACCCAATATTGCCTTGGATTCTAAGATACAGGTTTGTTTGGTTCGGTGGTAAATTACCTTGATTAGGCTGAAAACAGGATGATTTTATTGGTTGTATTAAACATGCTTTCTAATCTCTCAGTAAAACAATCGTGAGCATCTTTGTAGATGTTTTCTCAGATCTAATTTCACTAACAAACATGCAGAAAATTAAACATAACCCAGAAAAATGTTTCCACATTATGTGTTTCCAAACTGTTAAAAAAGCTCTTCTTCCTGAGTGATGGTTATAATATTTGGAGCATCGGAGGCTTCTGCATCAACAAAACAAACATTATTTCTGCCTCGGCACCATTCACAGCCTTTTAACTGAGCTTTATCGTCCCATTTGAGATGGAGCAAAGCTCTTAAAGCATTTTACTCTGAGAGTTAACTGAGCACCGTGTAGAACAAGTAAGGCATGTTTTATAGTTTCATTAAAGAGTCCAATATCTGCCGCTCTCCTGCAGCTTTATTGGCTGTAATGAGCTGCTGAGCAATGCCTGAAACACACCTGTGAAGTTCCTCATTTCCAGACTAAAGTCCATCAGCTGTGTTTTAATGGCTCACCTCTCAGTGCTTCCCTTCAGCAGCTTCTCCACTAACGAGCTGTGTGATTGTCAGACAGAAAGGAGGCTGCAGAGACTCAGAGGACGCCCGCCATATTATGATGAATCAGCTGTTCACTAAAGTGCTTAAATCACCAGAAATATATCAGGAACTGCAGCATTTAAGGATTAAAGCTGTTCAGTATCCATTAATCTCTCTTTCCAAAGAGTCACTCAAGGTGAACTCTTTAAGTTTCTCTCTTTAAATTAAATGTCTGTCCCTGGTTCCCTCCACAAAAAGCCAAGAGAACTTTCTCTTTTCTCAGAATTTAGATTTCTTCATTTAATTACTTTTTCGTAAAATGTTTAGTTTTTTTTCATTATTCTGACTTTTTCTCAGAATTATGACTTTTTATGAGTTTCATATAATCTTGAGTTTTTTCCTTATTTTGACTTTTTCCTCATTATTTTGACTTTTCTCAGAATTTTCACTTTTCATCGATTTTTCACTTTTTCTCAGAATAATGACTTGATCTCAGTATTCTGAAAAAAGACACTGCAGTACTTTATACTTTGGATAAAAGTAAAATAGTTGTAAGGATCTTTTGTTCATAGTGTTGATAACATGGAGAGATTCATTTGCTCAGAATTTTGAAATGTCTCAGAATTTTTAAGTTTTTCTCAGATTTTCGAGACGTGTAAAAGTTTATCAGAATTTTCACTTTCTCAGAATATTTTTTTTTTTTCTCTGAACTTTCGCTTTTTTCTCAGTATTTCGAAATTTCTCAGTATTTAAAAATTTCCCCGAATTTTCCCTTTTTCTCAGAATTCTGAAAAAAGACACTCTGCAGTTCTAGCACTTTATACTTTTGATAAAGCAATAGGGTTTTAAGGATCTGTAGTTCCTTAGTGTTGATAACATGGAGATGAATGTGCTCTGTGTGATCCAGACTGTGTCCTTCCTGTCAAATAAAACCAACACTCCCACCGGCCCACTTAGCATTCTAGTTTTAGTCACTCTGCACTATCTGATCCGCTGTAGACATATCTCTATGGACACACACACACACACACACACACACACACACACACACACACACACACACACACACACACACGCACACACACACACAGACACAGTGATGGAATCAGTGTTGTTGTGTCTCGCTCTGCAGGCGGTACGATACGGTTGCCATGGAAAGAGATCCATTTTGTGCATAAATCTCATGTTCTGACACCCAATATTGAAAATATTCAAGCACATGCAAAGAACAATAACTCAGCATCAAGCATATAATATTTACTGTCTTTTTTTATGTAAATCTGACGGCAGTAGCTGCTCAATATGTGTGGGGGCGGGAGAGGATGAGAGGAACCCAAGAGGATTTCAAATAGTCCAAAAACCCAAAGATCAATGGCATCAAAGGATACTTAAAAGAACACAATTAAAAGTACTTCTCATGCTTAAAATCCCATTTCACGATCACATATTATATATAACTGGATTACTGCGTTCATTTATCATATTCAGCTTGTAAAATAGCCACTATTTATTTGTCTAGATTTTGGAAAGAGTATACATACTTTGAGAAACGTAACTTGAGCTTAATGGAAAACAGCTTTATTACTAAAATACATTTTCTTTGTTCTTCTTTGGAGTATTTGGTATGGATGCAACTTTACATGTTAACTGCTGTATCTTATTTATTCATCTTACACATAATACAATGCAGATATCACAACTGCAGTAACTACAAATCCCCCTGTATATTGCATTTAAAGATATAACTGAATAAAGTAACATCTCTAGTAAAGACACAATCGGCAGGAGAAAGTAATGAGACGCCATGAAAAGGAATGAAATCATTTCACGGCTCATTATGCATCGATTCCTGTCTGCAGAGAGGATGGAGGAGCCGGGGTTAGAGAGGACTCTCACTGACGGGGAGGATATATTAATACATATAAAAATAATATATCTGTCTGTGCAACAATTAGTAGCACTTTAACAGTCGCCATATTGTCTCCATGACAACACGGTGACAATGTGGGTCAGAGTTCAGGCGGCAGACAGATGGCGGTGAAGAGGAAACAGAGGTAGAGGAGGGAGGAGACAGATGGAGGAAGAGAGGAAGAGGAGGACAGATGAAGATGAACTCAGAGGAAACTCACTCACTGATTTACATAAAAACATAACACTCATATTCTCCCACTGCCTTTAAATTAAATCAGAGTCCAATCCGGCCGCGGGACGATTTAGCAAAGTGTGAAAATGACAAAAAAGACATTTCATAACCTTCATGCAGAGGTGGGAAGTATTGGGGTACAAATACTTTGTTACTGTACTTAAGTACATCTTTCTGGTATCAGTACTTTACTCCACGACTTATTTTCTGACCACTTTTTACTTTGACTTCTTACATGTTGAACCCAAATACCTGTACTTTCTACTTCTTACATGTTGAACCCAAATACCTGTACTTTCTACTTCTTACATTTTGAACACAAATACCTGTACTTTCTACTTCTTACATTTGAACACAAATACCTGGACTTTCTACTTCTTACATGTTGAACCCAAATACCTGTACTTTCTACTTCTTCCATGTTCCAAACAGGCTGGTTCCTTTAGTCTGAATGTGTGTTTGGTGGCGTGATCATTATTATTTAGAGTCATTGCGTGCCTATTGATTTGAACACGATCCGTGTATCCATCATTTCCTGGTCTTCTCTAAAGAAGAGGGACCAATGAAAACGTTGTCATGTTGCCGTTGTTCAGCATGGAAACATTCATTAGCTAACAATGACATTATTGTTCTATTAATATAAAGGGAGGTCAGGTACTCTTTAAAACAGCTGCTAGTTATGGGTACTTTTTACTTAAAGGTCCCATGTCATGGCCATTTCTACAGATCATAATTCTGAGGGGGGCTGCAGCAGCCCCATCTGCGAGGCTCCACTAGCGGGGGCTCCACTAGCGGTCTTTTCTGTGTTAGAGTTTTACTCGCTACAGGGTGTACTTTGAGGGTTTGTGACTCTGCAGACCGTTTACATGCAGAAAAAGCTTCACAACAAGGGGACGGGTCATAACCAGAAAAGCATGACATGGGACCTTTAAGTACATTTCCACTTCTTTGCTTTTACTTGAGTAAAGAAGTTTAGTCAGTACTTCTACTTTTACCAGAGTATGTTTAAACAGGAGTATCTGTACTTCTACTTGAGTAAAGGATGTGTGTACTTTTGCCATCTCTGCCTTCATGTATTTAACCTTCTTCCTTCATAGTTCACACTTTAGTTTTGTATTGTTTCAGGATACAGACGTAAAACCACTTCTAGATGAAGATGTTTTGATCATGAAATAAAATACTCGATTGTTCGGTTCCAGATGCCGCTGACTAAATGTTTCTGTGATCTGTAAGTTGCACACGTGTTAATGATAAACTGAGGCATGATATTATAAACATTGCACTTATTTTTCTTTAGAGATGTCAGGTTATTTGTAAAATTCATTAAATGTGGACACGGTACTTTTTTGCACTAAAACAAAGGGAACCATTTTTTGTTTTATTACATGTCACTTGTTAAATGCTTTAATCCAAAGCAATGTACTTACATTCAGTACTGTGGACAATCCCAACAGGAGCAATTTGGGGTGAAGAGTCTTGCTGAGGGACCCTCAGGTTATTATGCTGTGATTTTACTGGTCCGGCCCACTTGAGATCATGCTTCCATGTTTTAATGTTCAAAAAGCTCTTTATTGTTCTCATCCTGCCTGTGCTGCAGCACCTCTTTTCACCCTCTGTCTGAAACCAGAGCTGCTCTGATTGGTTAGGTGGCCGGCTCTGTTGTGATTGGTCAACCAGCTTAGAGATGTCCCGCCCCTTAGCCTATCACGTACAATGTGTTGGAGCGCTAGCCAATAGGAGCGTATGTGTTTCATAGTGATGTCACTGTGTTCCGGAATACAAAGGAGTCCAATGGAGGCGTTTTTTTATCCAATGTTTATGTTATAGATATAGAAGTAATGATGAGAAATTATCATATATTCCAACTTTTGTCTTTATATTTAGTACTCTCTAATGCACATGTGTCAAACTCAAGGCCCGGGGGCCAAATCCGGCCCGTGGTGGATTTAATTTCGGCCCTCAGGATAATTTCTAATTCCTATTAGATCTGGCCCGCCGGTATATTGCACGCACACCTTCACTCAATCCTGAGGGTCTCCTCCGCTCAGAGCCTGAGCCCAAACATTGATGAACTTGCACCCAAGAGGAGATGCCAAGTATCTGGCTTGAACTAGCATCACAGAGCAGCAACCTGAGTTTCAATGTTTCCTTCTGCACTTTCTTTCTTGAGACAACAGGGCATGTTGGTTTTCTCTTTGAGGGAAATAGTTTTTTTGAAGCTGTTGTTGGCCTGTGGGAAAATGTAATCATAAGAAATGACTCTGGAAAAGCTGCAGATAGAGCCATAAGAAATGAATGCAACTGATTATTTAATGTTTAATGTTGTTTTTATAGGCAATCATTTAAGCTTTGTTAGTTCCAGGTTTAATATGTGCAATAAGTTCATTTCAATAAGTTTGCAATAAACATTGAACCAGTCCGGCCCTCCACTAGTACCCATTGTTTCATTTTGGCCCACTGTGTATTTGAGTTTGACCCCCCTGCTGTAGATACTTTTTGCATATATCTCTTTCTGCTGCTTAGGTTTAAATGTACTGTTTGTGTTATTTTTGTCTCGTGCAACGCCTAAAAACCTCCAACTAATCTCCAAATGTGGGATCAATGAAGAACTTCTACTATCAAACAGCCCAGTGGAAGAAATGAGAATCTACACGACGTCATTGACTATAAATAGCTTTATTCATTCATGATTCAGACCAATTATATATTCGCTCTGTAATTATTTTGCGAGGACTTACGGCCTAATAAAGCTGGGATCCATACGAGCGTCCGGTGGATGAAATACTGATCAGGGTCCGGTGTTAAATATTGCTGATAAAAGCATAAAGTGTTGTAAAGTTCTCAGTGAAAGTTACTCAGCTTTATGCATAGTTCCTGAGGCTGTGAGAGGGCTCAGTGTCGGGGTGATTCGAGGTTGTGCACACAGTCTAAAGCAAAGAGCAATTACTGCCTCAGAGTGGAACAGCAGGGGGCGAGGCCAGGGGGACGGACACAATAACAAGAACACACATTCAGACTAATGTTTAATACAACAATGCAACGGCTGTGCAGCAAAGCTAATACGAGACTCCAGTGATCAGTTACTGAATAAAATCAGATGTTTGTGGACTAGAATCATACGTAAGTGGACCATTGAGGGACCCACGTGGACTACAAACAGATGTATGTTGACTATAAACAGATTTATGTGGACAATAAAAAGATGTTAGTGGACTACAAACAGACACTTAAAAGGTGCATGTGGAATATAAACAGATGTGGACTATAAACAGATGTTTGTGGACTATAAACAGACGTACGTGGACTGTAATCAGATGTATGTGGACCAGTGGTCGCGTTAACCGAATATTTTTCATCTATGACGGATTTTTTTTAACAATGCCGGAAAAATCTGAAAGCAGTCTGTCATTTTGACAGATTAGAACAAACTCAGAACAGCGCCAAAGTTTCCCCGCAGCGAGGCTCCGGTGTTCTGCATGCCCGCCAAAAAGGAGATGATATCGTTTCCAAACCTAACTTTGCCGTAAAAATCATTGAAATGTCTGTGAGCATTTGCTTTACGCTGTGCGCGCTCCCGCGAGGTGATGTGGGCATGCATAACACGGCGCTAACAGTTCACGAGCGTGCGCCGGCCCCCCCCCCCCCCCCCTCTCCGTTGACAGTTCACAAGCCCCCCCCCCCCGCCCCCCGTCAGAGTTGTGTACAGACCGACGGGTAATAATGGATTTTGACGGAAATGTTACAATCCTGTCCGTCAACATGACGGACAGGAGAAAAGTCTAGCGCCACCACTGATGTGGACGATAACAGATACACTTGGACTATAAACAGATGTACGTGGACTACAAACTGACTCATGTGGACTAAAACAGGAAGTGGACTACAAACTGACTCACGTGGACTAAAACAGGAAGTGGACTACAAACAGACACACGTGGACTAAAACAGGAAGTGGACTACAAACTGACTCACGTGGACTAAAACAGGAAGTGGACTACAAACAGACACACGTGGACTACAAACTGACGTAAGTGGACTACAAACAGACACACGTGGACTACAAACTGACTACAAATAGACCGACGTGGACTTTAAACAGATTAATGTGGTCTTTAACCAGATGTACTGTAGCTCGTGTGCATGTATGACTCTATATTTTGACGCTGGATTAGTTTTATTCCAGCACATTTCTTTAAGACAGACTGCAGGAACCGTCTGGAGGCCTCGAGAGACTCAGGGTTTGTTTCATGTGTTTGGATGCTGCAGATAAAACAAACAGCTGTGCATTAAAGAGAGGTCTTTTTTACCGCAGGTCCGAAACACTTTCATGTCTGAGCATGCTGTTTCTTTTTCACATGCTTATTATTGTTTATCTGTAAGAGAGGATATAGATGTCTCAAGGAGATAGTGAAGTATATATATTGACTTCTATCAAATGCAATCTCAGTGTTTATAATCGAAGCATGAATCTGATAAGATAGAGGTGGATTTAATTCCACAGCTCTTGTATTGGATCGTATAGACGGCATGTGTATTCCTCATAATGTATAAACTGTTTCTGATAACGTTATCTGTCCAATTCTAACACAGTTACCTTTCTTTATATTTAATTTAGTACTGGCGAGAAACACACAATAAGGTTACACCTGTATGATGAGATGAAGACACCACTTCACACACGAAAAGATAAAGAAATACAAATGATTAAATATCAAAACAGAGTTCAAAACAGGATCCGTTCAACATTTATAGTTATTGAGGTCGCATTCACACCGAATAGTCGCTTCTCTGCTGCGCACCAGACGACAGTTTGTTACATTGCTTCACTTCTCAGAAGGTTCGGTTTGCGTTCACACGGGCAAAACTCAAACGGACTATACACTTTAAACACAAGTCATGTGCTCGGAAATGCTGTTCAACAATTGGTCAGACATTAAGGGGGTAAAAACGCAAATCTCAGCCATTTCTACCGGAGCCTCCGCCATGGAGCATCGGCAGGTTATTTTCATGCTGCTGTTAATCTGGAGATCATATCAATGGACTCTAGCAGACGGCGCATACGATTATATAATCAGACAACGTGCGATAAAAACATTATAACACATGAGAGACGTTCTGCCGTCAGGAGGGGGTTTCACCGACGGCAGGTGGCTCTGACTTTTATGTATAGTTTTTAGTTTGATAGTTGTTTTTACTTTACACGACTCTGTTCAACTCTTCATTCTGCTTCACTCTTTCGCTAACGATTTGGAAGACATCCGCGTTCTTGTGACTCGTAAATACTACGCTTCCTATGTTTGGGTGTGGACTGCGTTCACTAGCAAGCGGTCCGACCATAGTCCGGTTGTTTAGTTCACTTCAGAGGTCTCGGACTGCGTTCACACCGACCCAAACCAACCGCACCAAGCGGCTAAACGCATCAGGGTTCGATTCAACCGGACTATACAAGGCTGGTGTGAATGCGACCTAAGACTACGTTGGTTGGTGATTGGCTAATGGTTGCACAACCCAAAAAAACATTGTGAATCACAAAGTGACCAAAATCTGATCAGCTGACAGGTTTTAATATACATAGATGAGGACAAAAAGAGTCTTTGTTCCTGTTTCAGAGTCTCTGAACACAGAGGAGACACATGTTGATGTAGAAAAGACATGAAGAAGGGGATTTTGTATAATAGGTGACCTTTAAAACACATTTAAAAACAGTCAATACGCATTAAAACAAGCGAAAAAAGAAAAAGACGGGTATAAAAGACAGAACAAAAGATACAGGGCAGTTTATGATATTCATATTTATTTGATTTAATAAAAGGCACTAAAGTTGAAGCGGACCTGCAGTTTTCTGTGAGTTTTTTCCAGATATATGGAGCATAATAATAACCAAATGCCTCGGGCTGGATCTAAACCTTTAGTGTATTCTTCAAAAACACATAAAGTTATGTTAACAATCATAAAACTGAATGCATTTCCTTACTGACATTAAAACAAAACATGTCCCTCCTCATAGAAAACATCTCCCCGTAGCGCTGGTTGTCAAAAAAAGTTGAAATAATCTTGTTTTCTGCTGACGTGTGAACTCCCCACCTCGCTGTGGATGTAGAATCGCTCTCAGGATGTGTTCAATGCACCTTAAAATCAGTGTTGTGGCCGCTGTAATGAAAATTACTCAGCATGAAGTTGACAAACCTCGGCTTTAAATACTCCTGCAGGCCGGAGAGGAGGTAATAAAACTCACCGAATCATTACGGCACACACTTTATTCATTTTATTCATTGAGTTGTCATGCAGTGTGTTCACGCCTGAAGACACTGTGGCTGACGGCTCAGGAGGTTTAATTTTATTTTGTATTTTATTCCTGTGTGTTTCGGGGTGAGGGAAATGAAGAGGTTTGAGATAAGAGGAGAGTGTGCAGCCCAAGAGAAAATACTGACTGGGAAAAAAACTGACATTTAATGTTAACACAAACTAATCTACAAGAAAGGATGTAAGATGTGCAGATAGTGGACGGACACATCCTATTCCTTATGCGTACAAAAGCTTTCAGTAAGAGGAAAGCACTTTAAAGGAATATAACATCCTTAAAACCCTTAATTATTCACCTTGTGTTACCCTGAACTCCTTAGGAAACTTAAGATAAAGATAAAGTATTTTCAGCAGGAGAGGACTCTTTAAAGTAGAGACACTACATACTGATATACACCTGAACATCAGCAGGAGAGGACTCTTTAAAGTAGAGACACTACATACTGATATACACCTGAACATTAGCAGGAGAGGACTCTTTAAAGTAGAGACACTACATACTGATATACACCTGAACATCAGCAGGAGATGACTCTTTAAAGTAGAGACACTACATACTGATATACACCTGAACATCAGCAGGAGATGACTCTTTAAAGTAGAGACACTACATACTGATATACACCTAAACGTCAACAGGAGATGACTCTTTAAAGTAGAGACACTACATACTGATATACACCTAAACGTCAGCAGGAGAGGACTCTTTAAAGTAGAGACACTACATACTGATATACACCTGGACATCAGCAGGAGAGGACTCTTTAAAGTAGAGACACTACATACTGATATACACCTGGACATCAGCAGGAGAGGACTCTTTAAAGTAGAGACACTACATACTGATATACACCTGAACATTAGCAGGAGAGGACTCTTTAAAGTGGAGACACTACATACTGATATACACCTGAACATCAGCAGGAGAGGACTCTTTAAAGTAGAGACACTACATACTGATATACACCTGAACATCAGCAGGAGAGGACTCTTTAAAGTAGAGACACTACATACTGATATACACCTGAACATTAGGATAGGGACTCTTTTCAAACAGTGATTTTAAATGTATTCAAAATGTAGTTTGAGTAGTTTTGCAGCTCTGCAGTTTGAAGTGATGGAGAATGAACAGAACATTCCCTCACCACTGCTATAGTCCAACACTCAAAGCAACACAATGTTTCCCCCACTCTTCAATTGGCTCCCATTACCGTCTCCTGACAGAGGAAACACTGGCTGCCTGCTGCAATAAATCATGCTGGTGTGTCAGAGCTAAATCCAGACAGTACTGTAGACGCTCTCAAAGGCAGGTTTCACTTCACAGAAATCCTCAAATGTGCAAAGAGAGGAGTAACTACAGAGGGTCATTTAGAGCGGAGGTGATGTTTGTGACTCACGTATCTCTGTTTCTGACACTGAACTGATGCAATTCAGGAGTTTAGAAGTGTTTGCGACCTTAAAGTTACTTCCAGTACGTCAAACACTGTAATGCTGCTTTTTATATCCTTTCCTCTGTGTTTTTCAAAGGTCTGAATGCTTATTGGAGTCATAGAAACAACAGATTTACAAGTGACGACTTATATATTCTCAACTTGGCAAAAGTCCTCTTAAAAGTACTTGTTGGACCAACCTCTTAATGTCTTTCTTCCAAATATATGTTAGCTTATGTTAGCTACCTATCTAACAAGCTTGCAAATGTTAGCAGCCTACTTAACAAGCTAGCATACATTAGCTGTCTATCCAACAAGCTAGCTAGCAAACGTTAGCTATTTTGTTAAAAAGCTAGCTTGCATTAGCTACCCATCTAACAAGCTAGCTATCGAACGTTAGCTATATATCTAAGAAGCTTGCAAATAGCAGGAAACTAGCTTACATTAGCTGTCTATCCAACAACCTAGCTAGCAAACATTAGCTATTTTATTCAAAAGCTAGCTTGCATTAGCTACCAATCTAACAAGCTAACCAGCGAACTAGTTAGCAGCTCCTCATACTGTAGATCCAAACATCGCAGTAAATTCCAAAATATGTGTTATTTTGATAAACTAATCACATATTGGAAGTAGACATGGTTAGTTTCTTGCCTGAGGAAGTCTTATAACTCACTAACAGTTCATTTAAAAGCTTAAAAAGGTTGATAATGCAAAAATAACAGCACATTTGCTTTAAGTATCAACACATGAAAAGGTGATTTAGTGCCATAGGTGAAGCATGAGGTGAATTAACAGCATTAGGAATGAATTATATGTCATGTGTTTCAATATCTTCCTGTGTTTTCTCCTGATGTTCTGAATAAGTCACAGAACGTCGAGTTTTTGCAACAGTTCTTTGGAAATAGTGAAGTTGTGTTTTGCCACTTTAGGATTATACGAGCCTGAGTGTACACACACTGCACCTCCATTATCTGACCTCCTGTTGGCCTGTGTGTGTGTGTCCTGTCCGGTGTGTGTGTCTTCGTTCGGTGTGGGTATGTTTGTGTGTGTGTGTGTGTGTGTGTGTGTGTGTGTGTGTGTGTGTCTGTGTGTCTAAAGTGGCCGGCAGCAGTTGTCCCTCAGCACTCAGACTTCCTGATTGCTGTTATTTGGTCAGCCATGGCACCCGCTGCAATTTACAAGATGCTAGAAGTTGTATGTGTGTGTGTGTGTGTGTGTGTGTGTGTGTGTGTGTCCTGTCCGGTGTGTGTGTCTTCGTTCGGTGTGGGTATGTTTGTGTGAGGCGAAGAGAAAGCAAGAAGAGTGAGGAGGGAAAGAAGAGGAGTAGAGTGTGGCAATTTGGAGTAAGCACAAGTGTGTGTCTCCAAATGTGTGTGTGACAGTTCAAGTAGCAATTTGGAGTAAGCAAGTGTGTGTGTGTGTGTGTGTGTGTGTGTATGTGTGTGTGTCGACAGCTCCAGCAGCTTTTCGAGTGGCTACTTTGATGTCTGACCCACTTTGGCTGTTGCTGAGTATAAAGCTATTTATTTAGTTGTGTGTGTGTGTGTGTGTGTGTGTGCGTGCGTGTGTGCGTGCGCGTGCATGTGCGTATGTGTGTGTGTGTGCGTGCGCGTGCGTGCGTGTGTGCGTGTGTGTATGTGTGTGTGTGTGTGTGTGTGTGTGTGTGTGTGTAAAGCTATTTATCTGGCAGTGGACTGAGAAGTTTTGCTGTGTGAGCAGAACTATTTCTCCTCTTCCTCCTTCAACTCTTTCTCTTCCTCCTCATTATGTCTTCTCTCCCTCTTCATCTTCCTCATCTTTTTCCTCTACCTCCTCTTCTTCCTCCTCCTCCTGTTAATGTAACATCTTCTCCTCCTCTTCCTCCTCTTAATATCTTCTCCTCTTCATGCCTCGCTGTCCTCTTCGTGTCATTACCTCGCTCTGATTGGTTGTCAGTTTAATCTCTCCGCTCTGATTGGCTGAGTCGTGTTGAAGTTGTTATAAAGTGCCAGATAAATCTTTATTTATTTATTTATTTTCCTGCCACACATGAGGTTTGTTGAAACCAGAAATGAAACACGTTTATAGATCAGGACAGAAACAGCATCATCTGAGTCTTACAGGGAAAACATTTCTATCCCCCTTTTTTATGAGCACATTTAATGTAGTTTGTTTTACTGCGGACCGGTTTGTCATTAAAAAGTCTTACACTTATACTAAAAACATCCCCTAATTGAGTTATATATTACTGTATGCCTTCAAAGAAACACATTATTTAAATGATGTTCTACTTGACTGTAGAAAGACAAGAGAGAGAGAGAGGACAAAAGCTCATTGTAAATCTTCAGCTAGCAAAAATAAATCTCTACTTTCTACATCCCAAAACAGCTGGTCAATGTCGATTTAAAAAAAAAAGTGTATTTATTAGGGTCTACTTTTAGTGGTGGATGAATCTAGAGAATTTGGGGTTAGCTGAGTGGATGAAGTCGAAATAAACCATTGAGTTTCTGTTCATTTTGATTAAATCACACGTCATCCGGTGCAACATTTCATGTGTTTTTGGACCACTGTGAAGCTTTACTGCATTAAAGAATATAGGGATACAGATAAGACTTGTTAGTGATTTCACTTCTGTTGAATGGCATTTATTGACAAAAAACAGTCTGTAAACGATGATGATGTGAATACACACACATGCACGCACGCACACGCACGCACGCACACACACACATACACACACAAACACACACAGACACACACACATACCATGTATGCATCACTTCAGGGGACATTACATTGACTTACATGCATTTCCTGGAGACTTATCCTAAGCTTAACCATAACCAACGCATGCCTAACCCTTACCCATAACCTTACCCTTACCCTAACCAAGTCTTCACCCTAAAATGAATGATTCCCCTCATGGGGACCTCCATTTTGTCCCCATAAGGGAGGCGAGTCCCCACACGTGACTGTGTAAACAGATTTAGGTCCCCACAAGTATAGTAATGCTAGGCCACACACACACACACACACCACACACACACACACACACACACACACACACACACACACACACACACACACACACACACACAGCAGGTGTCACTGGTTTATTTCCAGAGCAGTTTTTTCCTTATTTCTGGAATCTAGAAATAAATTACTCTTAAAGACGTTGACAGCTTCAAACAGAAACTCAGCTGTATGATTACAGAGGTTTTGTAATGATTAAAAGTCCTGCACATGTCAATTTCATTTGGGTTTAATTACCTTGACTTGAAGATCTAAGGTGTCCATATCTGTTTCATTTCTCAAGTACTTCTTTATAATTTAAATCCAAGTTTCCTTGTCACAGAGTAACCTCTCTATGATGACATGCACTCTCTATGATGACATGAAGTCTCTATGATGACATGAAGTCTCTATGATGACATGCACTCTCTATGATGACATGAAGTCTCTATGATGACATGAAGTCTCTATGATGACATGAACTCTCTATGATGACATGAAGTCTCTATGATGACATGAACTCTCTATGATGACATGAAGTCTCTATGATGACATGCACTTGGCATTTGGGGAAAACCATGATTTGAAACACAATTAAATGAACAATAAAAGTTCTTATTCTGTACCTTAATTCTTAATTTATGTCTTGTAATGTAGTTTATGTGTTGAAAAATCATTTCTGAATATTTGTATATAAAAATCCCTATTCTACTCTTCCTGTAAAATGCAAATGATGACTCATCTTGACTGAACATGTATTTATGGTAAATACGTATTTACGACGTATTTACCCTGAAGTAAGCTGCTGGTTCCCTCGACAAAAAAGCAACGGGATCTCTCCGTAGGATTTTGGAAAATAGATGGAAATAAGATCTGTGGAAAACGACCCTGTTTGATAAATGCACGTTTTGTTCAGCCGGATCATCTCCACACGTCTACCCTACTTTTATAATGTTCAAATCATAAATCTAATGGCCAGAAGCTAAATGCTAACGTTATGCTATAAAGAAACTACAGGCGAGTCCAGCAGCACGACTTCAACGTCACGCCAACTTCAGATCCATATTCAAACACACAGATTCTAAATGGTACGAGTTGAAGTGTTTGTTTGAACAGTCTGCAGGAGGCAGGTACTTGCTTTCAAGCAGAACAGGGCAAACACACTTAGAGGAGTGTTCACGTGTTCGGCGTAATGACGTACAACGTCCTCCACGACTTCTGTAGTCCTATTCAGCCACTTGGTAACAACCATCGTTTTTCAGACACGTCCACTCTTCAGAAATCCCCAGTGGGGTCACTGCTGATGGATTTAATGTCCTAGAACAAAACGTGATCCGTCTCTTCAATGTGTCTCAACCACAGACCTTATTTCAGCTATTTTCCTAAATCCTATGGAGAGATCCCATTGGCTCTGAGACGAGGGAACAGGAAGTGGTGAAATGCTGACTCACTTCCTGGTTTTAGGACTCATTCCTGCACCTCTCTATATGTCAATGTTTATTAGAAAACAAGTAAAACAGACGATATGTTTTCAGTTAAATAATAAGAAGCTCAGCGCAGGTTTCCTGTTAAACTCAAGGCTGCACTTCCTCCTTAAGATATATCAGGATCGGGGTCTAATCCACTATCAGATTTCCATCATATGTGTCAATTACTGAAGTGTCTCCTGATTTAAATATATTATATAAAGTTTGTGTTTATCTGGAGGGTTTCCAGCCTCTTCCTCCATATGTGTCCTCTGCCCAGTGAGTCAATTAAAACTCTGTTAATAGAGATGG
Source organism: Dissostichus eleginoides (assembly GCA_031216635.1). Lineage (NCBI taxonomy): Eukaryota > Metazoa > Chordata > Actinopteri > Perciformes > Nototheniidae > Dissostichus > Dissostichus eleginoides. The sequence goes on from CM062278.1 coordinate 31,346,009, forward strand.
TTATTATTATCATGTGATAAAGTCGTCATCAGCAGATGGAGTTTTTTTGCACCGTGTTAATAAACCGCTTTCTATTTTTACATTAGTCTATATATTGCCGTTTATATTCTGTCCTCTCTTCGGGGTGTTTAGGTTTTTCTGCAGAGATCATCTGTCACTCTTTCTTTAGATAATCCGTCCACAGCTTCCTCTTTTCTGTGCATCCTTCACCGTGATTATTATCGCATGTCATGCTAAGACTCTCTAAAGAAAGGACGTCTGAACTCACGCAGAGCTAACAGTATTATCATTTCTTTGTCAGGGAATAGAGAAATACGACCACAATTTCCCTCAAAAACACACAGTGGTGTCTCTACTTTAAAGAGTCCTCTCCTGCTGATGTTCAGGTGTATATCAGTATGTAGTGTCTCTACTTTAAAGAGTCCTCTCCTGCTGATGTTCAGGTGTATATCAGTATGTAGTGTCTCTACTTTAAAGAGTCCTCTCCTGCTGATGTTCAGGTGTATATCAGTATTTAGTGTCTCTACTTTAAAGAGTCCTCTCCTGCTGATGTTCAGGTGTATATCAGTATTTAGTGTTTCTACTTTAAAGAGTCCTCTCCTGCTGATGTTCAGGTGTATATCAGTATGTAGTGTCTCTACTTTAAAGAGTCCTCTCCTGCTGATGTTCAGGTGTATATCAGTATGTAGTGTCTCTACTTTAAAGAGTCCTCCCCTGCTGATGTTCAGGTGTATATCAGTATGTAGTGTCTCTACTTTAAAGAGTCCTCTCCTGCTGATGTTCAGGTGTATATCAGTATGTAGTGTCTCTACTTTAAAGAGTCCTCTCCTGCTGATATTCAGGTTTATATCAGTATGTAGTGTCTCTACTTTAAAGAGTCCTCTCCTGCTGATGTTCAGGTGTATATCAGTATGTAGTGTCTCTACTTTAAAGAGTCCTCTCCAGCTGATGTTCAGGTGTATATCAGTATGTAGTGTCTCCACTTTAAAGAGTCCTCTCTTGCTGATGTTCAGGTGTATATCAGTATGTAGTGTCTCTACTTTAAAGAGTCCTCTCCTGCTAATGTTCAGGTATATATCATAGTGACTCTACTTTAAAGAGTCCTCTCTACATAGGGTCTTGAATAGGGCCTCTTTAAAATGGAGATGCTGTATTCAGTGCATTCTTCTTCAGAAATGATTCATCAAACGAGGAGCCAACTGATTTTCCGTCCTAATTATTTCAGCTATTTAATCATGTGAACATTAATTTATTCATTTGGGAGCGACCGCATGAACTGAACATGTTTTTATTCATTTCCACAGAATCAAGGAGGAGGAGGAAGAGGAGGAAGTGGGGGAGGAGAGGACTCTTTAAAGTAGAGACACTACATACTGATATAATTCACAAACCATCGTTGGTGCACTGAGGCTCTGTTATGGCACTGTAAATACTAAAATACAGCACATTATCAACGGGAAATGGCAAAGTCCATCACCTTATTCACATTTCTTCCAACAGAGAGGATTATTACGAGCTTTCTTTAAGATCCTCATCATTAAAGCGCTGCAGTCCTTTATATAGAGACTTTATCCAGAGACTTTCCAGCCGCTGACGGCTCCTTTGCTCTGAAGTTAAATCAGCTCTCAGGATTTCAAAAAGACTTTTCTCCTTAAATCACCGTGGCCTCTCTCCAGATTATTCTTTAATTTTCTGCTCCCGCGCTCTCCCCTCTTCCTCCTCGCTGTGTTTGGATGTAATTGAGGAGGAGGAGAGGATCAGACACACACACACACACACGCACACACCACACACACACACTGATCCTGCACACACATCACAGTTATTCTGCAGACACACACACACACACACACACATGCACACATACACTGATTCTGCACACACACACACACTGATTCTGCAGACACACACACACACACTGATTCTGCAGACACACACACACACACACACACATCACACTGATTCTGCACACACACACACACACAAACATACACACACACATCACACACACACACACACACACACACACACACACACACACACACACACACACTGATTCTCTGGAATCTTCTTGAGAAATAAATCGTAAAAAGCTGCAAAAACTATGGGAATATTTGTATTTACAGTATTAACTGTTTACACACTGTGTGTACATGTCCTAAACCACATAAAAAACCTACTGTGGCGTCTTCAAATAGCTTGTTTTGATGGACCAACAGCCCCACAAAAATACAGTATTCTGTTCATGTGTTTTATCCTCATACTGTATTTAATAATCAATGATGTAAACCAGAAAAAAGAAGCAAATCCCCCCAAAAAATATATTAAAACCAGTTAATTTTGGGCGTTTTTTTGGATAAATCACTCATAAAACTACAAGACAATACATTTTCTGATAATCACGTAATCAGGTAAATTATATTTTTAAACTATTAACTCAAATGAGAGAAACCACCTGAACTCAACATGTTTTTGTATTTATTCCCAGCGAGGGAAACGCTCTCTATGCTGTTTTTTGATTGTATTTCCTACAGGCAGCAGCAGAAACGCTCAGTAAATGAAACTCTCTTTTTATTATCCTCTGTAATAAAAATGGAGTGGTTGACGAGCGGGTTCACTCCTCCTCTGGGCGCATTAACATTTAAATTAACATTTCTGCGGTCACAGGTGTGCCTTTATTAGGTGTTTAACAGCGGCTCCGGCTCAGCCAATCAGAGGCGAGGATGAGGAGGATCAGTTTTACAAGTCGTCGTTAACAGATGTCTTCACAAATCTATTCCTGAGCGTCCAACAGGAAGTCAATTATCTTTTTTACAGTCAGAGGATGGAGAGAAGGAAATATTCTGTTATTGTTTCTGATGAATGAAAGAGAGAAGAGCTGTAGTTCCTTTATAGCCCAACATTAGCCGCCTTTAGCTTAGCGGTGGTGACGTGAAGTCATGTGACCGTGCTGTAGTTCCTTTATAGCCCAACATTAGCCGCCTTTAGCTTAGCGGTGGTGACGTGAAGTCATGTGACCGTGCTGTAGTTCCTGTATAGCCCAACATTAGCCACCTTTAGCTTAGCGGTGGTGACCTGAAGTCATATGACCGTGCTGTAGTTCCTTTATAGCCCAACATTAGCCGCCTTTAGCTTAGCGGTGGTGATGTGAAGTCATGTGACCGCGCTGTAGTTCCTTTATAGCCCAACATTAGCCGCCTTTAGCTTAGCGGTGGTGATGTGAAGTCATATGACCGTGCTGTAGTTCCTTTATAGCCCAACATTAGCCGCCTTTAGCTTAGCGGTGGTGACGTGAAGTCATGTGACCGTGCTGTAGTTCCTTTATAGCCCAACATTAGCCTCCTTTAGCTTAGCGGTGGTGACGTGAAGTCATGTGACCGTGCTGTAGTTCCTTTATAGCCCAACATTAGCCTCCTTTAGCTTAGCGGTGGTGACGTGTAGTCATGTGACCGTGCTGAAGTTCCTTTATAGCCCAACATTAGCCTCCTTTAGCTTAGCGGTGGTGACGTGAAGTCATGCAACCCAGTCTCATGGCATTTCGTGTTATAGTCACGACATGTAATCTATTGATTCGTGTTCACCAACACGATTTTCCTCTTTTTTTCGGCTGCATTAAATATTACACATCTGCCGTAGTTCTTTAGTTATAGAGCCCTGATTAGAAGACTTCTGGACAAACTGAAAGAACTGCCGCTGAAACTGAATACGTGACGTGGATCATAAATATATCAGCAATTAAACAACATCCTCAATTTCTCTTCACACAATACGTCTCCTTGCAGTATCAACACTAATTCAGCTGGCTTTTATATTTGATCCAATTGGTAGATTGGTTATATTTACACCATAACGGTGCACAGCTGATAGAAAAGGACTTTAAAGATATTACTGATTTTCTTTGAATAAAAGAATGTAAATACTGAGTTGAGAGAATAGTCAGGGGGTTTTGGGTGATGGGAGACACATCTATGGAATCACAATTGCAATAGCTTACCATTAAATGACGGATATACCTTTCCGTCTGCAAATCAGATATTAATGTGTAGAAGTAAAACATGAGAAATATATAGCAATATCCTGTAAAATTATGTGAAAACATGAATAAAACTACACATCTTCAGATGTTATACATACATAAGTGTCCTACACTAATAATACAAAGTTATTAGTATGCTGTGTGTACCTTGTGTGCACCGCCTAGTGGTTAAAGCACGTTATTGATTTATTTTGGTTGAATAATGTTATTTTTGTTGAATAATGTTATTTGATGAAACAAATATTAAGAGTACACACTTTCATAGGGGGAAAGTAGAAGGTCAATGATAGAAATATAGAATATAAAAAATCAAGAAGATACTGTAAGTGATCTCTACAATAAAACAGTTTAGTGCCGGATGTACAAAGATATTAATATGAGGATGTGCAAAACAGACAAACGAATTAACCTTTATTTAAACATTAAAGAATACTTTAGGTTAAGGTCTTCTTTTAAATAAGAAAAAAGCTTTGGGGGTATCTACAGATAAATATTAAGCCTGACAAAGTACTTAACGTCTAATATATTGCTTTCCTGCCTATGTTGAAGCACTTATTTTAACTGATACTATACACATTAATTATACTCTTATGTATGTAGATAGTATAAGAAATGTGCAGAATACGACAGTTTAATGGTGGAGGTACACACATATTGATAGATGTCTTGTAATGCACTGTTGAGGAACCTGCGACCCAAGTATTTCATTCATTGCATAACTTCAACATAGTTGTATGATATGTCAATAAACCTTAGAAAATGTTGAAATCTTGAAAGGGATGTGCAAAATAGCCATTATATACAGTCTGTAATGAACTGTTAGTAGAGAATAACGAGTAATGAATATACTTTATAGGGATCTGCAGATAAATGTTTAGTCTTCTCAAGCACCAACTAATATCTCGCCTGATTGTTGGCACTTGACAATCACCTTCCCTGAATTGTACTCAGGTGTAACTAAAGTCGGACTAAGGTCCCGTTCGAGTCCAGTTTTGGATAGTCTGCCGTGGTTTCGTTCCATTTCAAAGAGCTGTTTGACGCTCGGCGTAACCTTGGCGCACTGCCACTCCAACATCCAATCCCAGAGCTTGAAGATTAATCACGGGGTTTGTCAAGCAAAGGGACTGTAGTCCCAAACGATAGCTGAGGATTATGGGTAGTGTAGTGTCTTCGGCCATCCTAAACTCTGAAATATTTTTCTGATTTCATATCTCATATCATATCATATCCCAATGTGCATTGCGGCTAAAACATCCAATCACTGAGCTTAAACTATAGCTGAGGATCTTGGGTAATCAGTTCAGTGGCTGTGTATCGCAATGATGCTCAAAATGTCCCTTATAGGCCTACGTCTGTTTCCGGTTATTTTATTTTGAAATTCAGTTCCTGACGGACGCCAAAAATGCCCGAGATTATAGAATTAAACAAATAAATAAAAAAAATGATAATTGTATGTTATTGTTGAGTAAATAACGGTGTGTTATTTAGAAAAGAATAACAAATTAGAAGGAAAAAAAGATTGAAATAATACAGATTTCAGTATCCTGAGGCTCTGAGCCATTTCTTTTCCTCGCGGACGGCAAAAAAAGTCCGACATTATACGACTTGAAATAAAAACAATAATCGTGGCTTGATATTGAGTAAGAACATGTTTTTATGAACCACACAGCTTCCGGTCTACCAAGACCCGACCGGACAGAAAGACGTGTTGCAGGCAAGAAACTACCAATAGAAATACATTGCTTTTAAAATCGTTCTGTGTGACACGAGAAAAAAGGGGGAAATCGTGTTGGTGAACACGAATCAATAGATTAAATGTTGTGACTATAACACGGAATGCCGTGAGACTGGGTTGAGTCATGTGACCGTGCTGTAGTTCCTTTATAGCCCCACATTAGCCGCCTTTAGCATAATTAGGGGTATAACATCTCATCAAGTCTTTGAATGACTTTTTGTCAAACTAAATGATGAGATAGAGTTTTATAAGGGTTTTTTTAGATCAAATGAAACCTCGACTAGACATTTCTCTGCATCCTGATGTCAGATCATGGAGGAAAATACTCTTTTTCTACACTAATTATAACATGACCTCTTGTGTACGAGCCTTCGTTCTAATGAGAGCACAGAGGCAGCTTCAGTCTAAACAACAACAGAGAAACAGTGAGCTGCAGTCATTATTGAGCAGGAAGTGGAGAAACTTTCCTGCTCCTCGGCACTAACACACACTCTGTTTCTCTTTGAAACCCTCTTTGTGTTGTCAGCGGTGAAGAGGCCGTCAGAGACTCGTCTCTCTGAAGCGTTTTGATGCTCCTCCTGACCCACTTCTGCAGACATGTTGGAACAAATGGTTCTGTCTATCTATCCCACTGCTCCCAGAGCTTCAGGAGCTCCGTCTGACTTCCTGAGAGTGTGTGAGAGTGAGAGAGTGTGTGTGTGTGTTTGTGTGTGCATGTGTGTGTGTGTGTGTGTGTGTGCTCTGAGAGTGTGTGTCGGTGCACTAAGAGTGTGTGTGTGTGTGTGTGTGTGCGTG
>CM062278.1:31357574-31410074 GCA_031216635.1 Dissostichus eleginoides
CTCTGTCCACCGGGCCATTCTCGTTCCTACCCTCACCTATGGTCATGAAGGATGGGTCATGACCGAAAGAACGAGATCGCGGATACAAGCGGCCGAGATGGGTTTTCTCCGCAGGGTGGCTGGCGTCTCCCTTAGGGATAAGGTGAGAAGTTCAGTCATCCGGGAGGGACTCTGAGTTGAACCGCTCCTCCTTCGCGTCGAAAGGAGCCAGTTGAGGTGGTTCGGGCACCTAGTAAGGATGCCACCTGGGCGCCTCCCTAGGGAGGTGTTCCAGGCACGTCCAGCTGGGAGGAGACCGAGGGGTAGACCTAGGACCAGGTGGAGGGATTATATCTCTTCGCTGGCCTGGGAGCGCCTTGGGATCCCCCAGTCAGAGCTGGTTGATGTGGCCAGGGAAAGGAACGTTTGGGGCTCTCTGCTGGAACTGCTACCTCCACGACCCGACCACGGATAAGGGGAGAAGATGGATGGATGGAAATTAGTTGAAATGTGACAGATGTTGATATAGAAATTCATATTGAAGCTTAAAGTTGAGACGTTTTATTAGTTGTAAAACATCCTGAAGTTGACATTTACAATTACATTTTACTTACTTATTTGTGTAGTAGTATTTAGGAAAAGACATCCTCGTATATAGTTTAAAACAAACATTATTCTGGAATATAATACACTGTAGTTTGCCATACTCATCCTAAGTGTTTTAGTTTCTGATCTTTTAAGGTTATTTGTATAGTTACATTTACATTTAGTGTAAATACTTGTCTTTACCATCCTTTTTTAATGCTAAATTGTTTCTTAAAAATACTTAATTTTATTATCCTTATATATTTATTTTTCTAACTTCTTTGCATCTTATTTTTTTAGATTGTTTATGTTCCCACCACCAGATTTCAAAGCAAACTCCTTGTATGTGTAAACGTTCCTGGCGATAAACTGGATTCTGATTCTGAATAGTTTCCGAATCCCAGATATATTTTCCGTTTCTTTAGAGATTAAATATAGGTCGTTTTGGGGTCTAACTTCCTGTAATCAAGCATCACATACCGGACATTTACAATTACAATTGACCTACTTATTTGTGTATTTAGGAAAAGACGGCCAAGATGTTTCTGCAGCTTGAATCATGGAGAAATACACACCTTACTTACTGTCATTATAAGAAAACCCTCTATTTTCCAGCATTTAGTCAATTCTAGTTTTAGAGTCAAGTTTTATCAGAATAATAAAGACAACCTACATTCACTCGTTACAGAGAACATTGTTCCTGACTCGTTACAGAGAACATTGTTTCTGACTCGTTACAGAGAACATTGTTTCTGACTCGTTACAGAGAACATTGTTTCTGACTCGTTACAGAGAACATTGTTTCTGACTCGTTACAGAGAACATTGTTTCTGACTCGTTACAGAGAACATTGTTCCTGACTCGTTACAGAGAACATTGTTTCTGACTCGTTACAGAGAACATTGTTCCTGACTCGTTACAGAGAACATTGTTCCTGACTCGTTACAGAGAACATTGTTCCTGACTCGTTACAGAGAACATTGTTTCTGACTCGTTACAGAGAACATTGTTCCTGACTCGTTACAGAGAACATTGTTCCTGACTCGTTACAGAGAACATTGTTTCTGACTCGTTACAGAGAACATTGTTTCTGACTCGTTACAGAGAACATTGTTTCTGACTCGTTACAGAGAACATTGTTTCTGACTCGTTACAGAGAACATTGTTTCTGACTCGTTACAGAGAACATTGTTTCTGACTCGTTACAGAGAACATTGTTCCTGACTCGTTACAGAGAACATTGTTTCTGACTCGTTACAGAGAACATTGTTCCTGACTCGTTACAGAGAACATTGTTTCTGACTCGTTACAGAGAACATTGTTCCTGACTCGTTACAGAGAACATTGTTTCTGACTCGTTACAGAGAACATTGTTCCTGCTCAGCCTCAGCTTTCAGTAGAATTTACGAGTTTTCTGTCATTTTAATGCATATATTTATTTGTTTGTCGCTGCAGGAGTCTGATCTGTAACTGCTAGAATCCACTTCAAGACACTGGTGCTTGCGTACCATGCTGTGAATGGATCTGGCCCTTCCTACATCCAGGACATGGTTAAACTGTACACCCCAGCACGTGCACTCCGCTCTGCATCGGCCAAACGGCTCGCTGCGCCCGCACTGCGAGGGGGACCCAAGTTCCCATCAGCAAAAACACGTGGGTTTGCTATCCTGGCTCCAAAATGGTGGAATGAGCTCCCCATTGAAATCAGGACAGCAGACAGCTTACACATCTTCCGGCGCAGACTGAAAACTCATCTCTTTCGACTCCACTTCGAGCGATAGAATTACTAACAAAGCACTTATATACTAACAAAGGACTGGCTTATCTAAAGCCAGTTGAGTAGCACTTGAAATGTTTTGGCTCTATGAAACCTGATGTACTTATATGATTCTGTTTTCTTCAAGTTTGTATCTCGTTGGTCGAATGCACTTATTGTAAGTCGCTTTGGATAAAAGCGTCAGCTAAATGCAATGTAATGTAATCTGTGGAGGCGTCGACCCTGAAGCCGTCAGCCAGATGTTCTCCTTCAGAAGAGTGAGAGGAAAACAAAGTAAGATCAGTGTGGGAGTTTCTTATTTAAAGTCAGGATGCACTCACAGGTGTTGTTCTGAGTGGCAGTTTGTTTTCTGAAGTTAAGGAGCAGACTAACCCTAACCCTAACCAGGACCCTAACCCTAACCTAACCCTAACCCTAACCCTAACCAGGACCCTAACCCTAACCCTAACCACGACCAGAACCTCTCGCCACCTCAACAAGGCCCGCCCCCCCCACTGACACTTTACCTCAGCCACAACGCAGACTCTATGCATTACATAATGGAGATCACAGGATGGTAAATAATGCAATGTTTAAATATTGCTTACTGCACATATTTTATATTCTATAATTTATTGCATTCTATTTCGATGTAAATTGCTGCTTTATTTTATTGCTATCTTACTATATTTTTATTACAGTGTTCTTAATATAGTTCGCTATCTGTGTACTTTTTTTTATTTTTGTTTTTTATTTGCATGTATGCACCACGACACCTAGTCAAATTCCTCGTACGTGTGAACCTACCTGGCAATAAACCCGTTTCTGATTCTGATCTTTTTGTCCTCTAGGTCGCACTGCCACGTCTACAGTAGCGCAGAATGGACAGAGGAAACATGATTGGGCCTCAAGTTTTTTGCAGCCAATATGAATTATCCTACAAACTTGGGATAGGCGGGTGAGTGAACAAGTTATCCATTGGTTGGAACCTTTATATATACAGTCTATGGTTGGAACCTACATCCCCAATGTTAGACTTACTAAATCCTGCACACTGCTCCTTCAAATTGACAATGTGAACATATGTCACCATTTTGTAATTTCTGTTATTTTCAGTTGAGAATGTTTCAAAGTATTCTTAAAAAAATTCAACTTACTTTTTGTTTCTACTGTTTATAAGTATGATGTTTAAATATGAAATCCTGTATTCATTAGTTGTACTATAATTCTAGAATTATTAATTGTTTCCTACAGAACATTTTGTGATGTCATTTTATTGAACGTGTGATTGGAAAATGTTAGAAAAAAGCTGTAAAATAACAGTATTCTCCGTGTAGAACTTTAGGTTCTGTATTTATTTTAGCGTTTGATCATACAAATCTAATAAAAAAAAATGTAAAAAACTGTTTTTCACATCAGAACTTTATTTAAGGTTGAATGTAACATTTTAAGACAATGGATTTTGAAAAGAGAGGAAAGTGTTTTCCTGTAAAATCTTTAAGGACAATTCCTGGATATTAATTGCTTTTGCACTTTATTTCAGTTAAAGTATTTTTACTTTAATTTTATGGTTTTTGTTTGGCAGCCGCTGCTGCCGGTCATTTGACCGTTTTTTTACGGGTTTTTTGCCCGTAGAAGTATTAGTGCTGTACTTTTATTAAAGGTTATTGACTGTAAAAAGAGCAGATAAACCTGTAAAATAACAGTATTTCACTGCTGAACTTTAAGTTCTGTCACTTTATTGAAGGTGTTTGATTGTAATAATTTAGAAAGAAACTGTAAAATAACAGTATTTACATGCTTAACTCTAAATTATGTCCGTAATAGATAAGGGAAGATACCTGTAAAATAACAGTTTTCTCTGTAAAGGAAATTAATTATATTTACTGTGAATCTACGGTTTTTTCAAATTATTGTAATTATGGTATTTCACTGTAATTTGACGGTAAGTGTTTGGAAGCAAAGCTGCCAGACTTTTACCGTTTTTTTACAGTTTTTATTTTTACAGTGTAGAACGTCCCCTAAAATACAGAAAAACAGATCTGTTAGTGGAGGTTTAGGTGTAGAAAACATCCCTACTTTGATAGGGACCGTTTTTTTGAGTGGTTGTGATGTACACATGTGTAGGGAAAGATATGAAGGTGAAATCATCAGGACTTAGGAAAGAGACGCACTGACACTGGGAGACTCAACGGAGGATGTTTGCCGTGGGGAAACTACCATTTTCTGTAGATGGGACTATGTGAAGCTTAGAGATACTTCCCCTTCCTGAGAGAAACATTTGGAAAAGTCTTCCTCAAGGAGGACCTGAAGTCTCTGAGCTTCAGCCGTGATAAGAGATGTTTGATCCAAGAGATGATAGAGAGGAGCTTCCTCTGTTATCTCCTACACTGGACCGTACTTTAGGAAAGGAAAGGAGATAATGCTGCCCGACAACATGCAGCCGATCACAGAAACAACCGATTGGACCGACAAACACATTTTAAAAGCTTATATGTTTCAAACTATCAACGATATGTTAAACCAATGTTTGAATGGTGATATTGTACAGATTTGTAGGTGGAAGAAGTACTCTGACCTTGTAGTAAAAGTAGAAGTACTCTGATCTTGTACTTGAGTGAAAGTAGAAGTACTCAGATCTTGTACTTGAGTAAAAGTAGAAGTACTCAGATCGTGTACTTGAGTAAAAGTAGAAGTACCAGAGTGTAGGAATACTCTGTTTCAGTAAAAGTCCTGCATTCAAAATGTTCCTCAAGTCAAAGTAGAAAAGTATTCTCATCAAAATATAGTGAAAGTAGTGACAGTAAAAGTAGTGATTGTGCAGATTGGTCCATTTCAGAATAATATATATGATATGTTTTATAATGATTGATCATGGAAGTGTTCTCAAAGCTGGTAAAGGAGCAGCTAGTTTGAATGACTTTGTATACTGCAGGGTAGCTTGAGGATTTACTCCAGGTGGAACTACAGTCTGATTTAACACTTGGTTATATTTCACATCGTTCATCCACATCTGTGAAGTAACTAAAGGGATTAAATACATGTAGTGGAGGAAAAGTACACCATGTACCTCTGAACTGTAGTGGAGAAGAAATACAAGGTAGCATAAAGTAGAGATACTCAAGTAAAGTACAAGTATCTCAACATTTTACTTAGTTACTATATATCACTGGAGATGTGTAGCAAGTTATTAATGTGTTGCATAACGTTGACTTTATTCATACCAATGGGACTCATGTGGATTAATCAGAGAAGACAGGGGGGCGAGCAACCGTTTCATTATAATATATGTTTTACTGTGGTTCATGTTTATGAAACTCTATTTTCCCCACAGCAGATTATTTTCCTGAGTCCTGATGAATCCTCCGTCTCTTCTTTCTTTAACCAAATTATATTTATCACTGAGGTTTAGGAGCAGTGGTTCGGAAAAAATCTGATTTCTTTGACTGTTCGACCGTAGAACAAGTCGTCCTCTCTCAGGAACAAGGCCATGTTGTTGCCTCACGTGACTTTCTGAATCACTCTCTCTGTGTGTGTTTTGGCCTTTGTTTCCTCGCATGAGTCACTGACTGAATGTAAAGTTATCCACCAGGTTTTGCAGTTGCAATGGTGTGGGTTGGCAGGAAATCAACAGTGTAAAAAGTCAAGAGAAAAGGTCAGGAGCCACAGTCAGTCGCTCAAAATCAAAGAGCAGCGGCTTTATTCCAAACTTAACATTTGGCTGACGTTCAACCCTCATTTCGGCAGAAATACACTCCAGGAGAAACTTACACACAAATCTCACGCTGACAGAAACTCTTTACTCTGCACACTTAGTTTCTTACAACAAAATAAAAGCATTTTGCATGTATTTTCTGTTCTGTACGTACAGGAAATGTCACGAGACTTCCCCAATTGGACGTCAATCACATTTTTATTTGGAAAATGAAGATGAAACTGAACGTTTTCTACATATTGGACTCAATCTTTCTTCTTGTTTTTAACATAATGATCGACTAATCTTCTGTTTTTATGTGCAGCTTCTCTATTTCCTATATGCATTGCGTTGTGGAGCAATAGTGTCTTTGAGTTATGGTGCATAATGATATCTTTAGGTAATTTAAGTAATTTGTAAGTATGAAGGAAGGAAAATGAATATATAGATATTTGGTAGTTTGAGATTTTTCTAAGCTAAGGTTAAATGTGAACCCAAAATGATTGTTTAACCTTTATACAATCTAATATTTCCTCTCATTTAAGTATAAATATGATCTAACCCTCACCGTAATCTTGGACTTAAACTCGTGCTTCAACCTTTTACAATCTATTTTTTGGCTATTTTACTGTATTTGTGTTGATATTAATGTGAATATAACCCTAACCCCTAACCCTAAATCTGGACAGGAAGTCAGGTTTCAACCTTATTTGATATTTTTTCAATGTATTTATCTTTTTTTAAATCAAATCTTTCCACTCAGTAGTGTCGTTTTATATACATTCACATTTATCAATATAACCCTAACCCTAACTTTGGTCAGAAATTCGTGATTCAACCTTCCATGAACTTATCTAAAATAATTTTTTTATTTGTCATTGTTTTATTTTTGTTAATACCAATTCTTTACACAAATTAATGTAATATATATATATACCAACTTTAATGGATATAACCCTAACCCTTAACCCTAACCCTAACTCTTAACCCTAACCCTAATTTTCTTGTTTCAACCGTTTATAAACTATCCATTGGAAAAATAGACTTCCTCAAGACATGTGGGTCACGTGATCTTAATAACCTCTAGTCATGTTAAGAACATCCAGTCATGTGATCCAGTCATGTGATCTTAATAACCTCCAGTCATGTGATCAGTCATGTGATCTTATTAACCTCCAGTCATGTGATCAGTCATGTGATCTTAATAACCTCCAGTCATGTTAATAACCTCCAGTCATGTGATCAGTCATGTGATCTTAATAACCTCCAGTCATGTGATCTTAATAACCTCCAGTCATGTGATCAGTCATGTGATCTTAATGACCTCCAGTCATGTGATCTTAATAACCTCCAGTCATGTGATCTTAATAACCTCCAGTGATGTGATCTTAATAACATGTGATCATCCTAATAACCTCCAATCATGTGATCAGTCATGTGATCTTAATAACATGTAATCTTAATAACCTCCAGTCATGTGATCTTAATAACATGTGATCTTAATAACCTCATGTCATGTGATCTTAATAACCTCCAGTCATGTGATCTTAATAACCTCCAGTCATGTGATCTTAATAACCTCCAGTCATGTGATCTTAATAACATGTGATCTTAATAACCTCCAGTCATGTGATCTTAATAACCTCCAGTCATGTGATCTTAATAACCTCCAGTCATGTGATCCAGTCATGTGATCTTAATAACCTCCAGTCATGTGATCAGTCATGTGATCATAATGACCTCCAGCTGATAGCAGGGAGTTTCCATCTGTCATCGGAAACGTTGGAAATCGTCCACTGAAGTAGGAGCTCTGCGGGAAGGAAATGTAAATTTAAACCCTGAAAAAAACAGCAACCCTGCATTTATCATCACGATCTGAAGATATCTGAGGACGGAATCTGTCCCTAAAGTCACCAACTTGGAAAATGACTGGGTTTAAAATGCAAATGCTTCTGATTGGAGCAGCTGTGTGTCCTCAGAGTTACCGCTGAATGAACACCTGACGCAAATTTCCAGCAGAGTTGCACTGATGAAGATAATTAGCCATCCTTTTTTCTTTTTTTCTTCAGATGTGCGATCAGTGAGTGTTTGGACGGGTTGATGAGGAGTTTAGACTTTAAGAAAAAGAATCTTTTGTTTTTCCTGAGATTCTCCTCACATTTCATCCTCGCTTTGAGTCTGCAGGTGGAAAATATAGCTGGGAAATACATCGATATTATGTCCATATGGTGATTTAAGACCTGATATCATACCATTTCTGGCCGTTACTTCACTTCTTTCTACATGTTACACTCTATAATACTGCTAATTCTTTGTCCTACCTTCATATGAATACCTATATGAGTTTTATTTTCGTTAATTTGTTCATGCATTTTCATTTTACAGTGTTTTATTCTTATCTTTATCCATACTGTCCCCCTGAAATCCCCCTCTGTAGGATGGATAAAGGATTTCTGAGTTTATTTATATCCGTCAGTGTGTATTTGTGGTTTTTAAAAGCTGCATTACACTTAATGTATGTCCTTATTGAACCTTTATCATCAAAAAGTATATTACATTACTACATTTTGCATTTATATTTAATATTCCATTCCCTACACACTTAATGTAAATAAGATCCTGCTTTATATTGTCAGAGTTTATAGATTTTTATCTTCACGGTCTTCTACTTATGTGCAATGCCTTGTTTGTTTGTTTTTATGCTGCTGCAACGCAAAAAAGTCCCAATTTGTGATCAATAAAGTACCTCTTATCTTATCTTATTCAAAATATCATGTTGTGATCAGTAACAATGTTTTTATTATTAGGTCTGTAGAATAATGTCGGCAGCTCAACATGACTTCATTTTACCAGATATTGCACTTAATGCGATTTTGATATTGCGCATATTGTGATTTTAAAGAAAATGTGTAAATCGTGCAGCCCTAAAGTATTTCACCTGACCTCCACCTTTACCAGCTGCAACAATAAAGTGATGAACACAAAAAGGATCCATTATTTTAATGCAATAAATATAATATATTAAGAAAAACATACATATTGTTACTCCAATACTGATCATTATTTATCCAAATGGTCGTTTCTTTGAAACCATCAATTGTCAACGTTACAATGTCGTTGCAAAAGAGATATTGAAGAATTAGATCAGAAATATTCCTCTTATGTAACGCCGCCGCTTTACCCACTTAGCTATTTAGCTTACTAGCGAACGTTAGCTATTTAGCTTACTAGAGAACGTGAGCTAGTTAGCTTACAAGCTGGCTAGTGAACATTAGTTATCTCCATCTATCCATCAAACTAGCTAGCGAACGCACGTTATGTACTTTATAAGATATCAAAAGCTGGCTATCTACTTTACAAGCTAGCTGACGTTCGCTATCTATCTACATTGTAAGCTAGCCAACATTAGCTAACCATTTAACTAGCAGAAATTGACAATTTGGTGGCTTTGGTAATTTAAATTAGAATGATTATTTAACACCCTGTGATTAAACTTGCATTGTGGACCTGTGTCTTGTGTTCAGGCTGTGATAGTTTTTATAAAAACCTTGTTGACGTGTGCATGATGTTTGTTAGCAGCTCCAAACATTGCAGTAAATTCCCAGAAGTGTGTCGTTTGGGTAAATGACTCACATGTTGGTTATCTAAGTGGTTCATTTCCTGCGTGGAGTAGCGTTAGCTTACTAGCGAACGTTAAACCAGTTAGCTTACAAGCTGGCTAGTTAACATATATCTCCATCTATCCATCAAACTAGATAGCGAACGTAAGCTATCTTCTTTACAAGCAAGCTAGCGGTCGCTATGTTTATACGTTGTAAGCTAGCCAACATTAGCTACCCATCTAACAAGCTACCTAGTTAGCTAGCGAATGTTAGCTCTCTAGCTAGCCCAGGTTGGATAGTAGCATGATGCTTGTTAACATCGTCGTAAATTCCCAAAAGTGTCATTTGGGTAAATGAAATCACGTGTTGCTAATCTAGGGGTTAGTTTCCTGCATGGATTGGGGTTAGTACTTAATAAAAGTTCATTCAAAAGCTTAAAAACAGTTTATTTCACAAGTAAATGTTGATTAATGTGAACACAGAATAAGACATCGTGGCAGGACAGGATTAACCCTTTAGGACTCGTGCAGGAAACTACGTCCGTTATAAATGTGGGACTGTCCCTTTAAAGCAGGGGGTCAAACTCAATTTCATCACGGGCCATATCAGCATTAAGGTTGCACTCAAAGGGCCGGTTGTAACTTTAAGAATATATAAATATACATAAATATATATAAAATAATGTGTTATATTAAATCATTGCCTCTGCATTGGATTATTATCAGATAGAGTAATAACTTCATAATTAACTACGTCTGAAAGCAGAAGTCTGAGGCAAATAATTGCAAGTGAGACAATGAGATGCATTGTGGGACATGTAGTTTATGGGCAACGTGCTTCTGTAAAGTGCCCCGATAAACATTCATCTGTTAGTTATCTTGCAATCTACTTATTTATATAAATAGTTATCACCGCAATTTAATTTTGTCTTAATTCACATTATTTAATATCATATTCTATTCACATGTATATAGACTTTTTGCACTACTTTTTATTTTGTATTTTATTATATATGTTGCCTTGTTGGAGGAGCTCAGGTCAGAAGAATTTCATTGCCATTTCTACTCTGTAGCTGCTGAGCATCTGATGATAACACCAGAGGTGGAAGTAGTGGAGTACAAATACTTGGTTACTGTACTTAAGTACATTTTCTGGTATCAGTACTTAACTCCACTACTTATTTTTCTGAAGACTTTCTACTTCTTACATGTTGAACCCAAACACCTGAACTTTCTACTTCTTACATCTTGAACCCAAACACCTGTACTTTCTACTTCTTACATGTTGAACTCAAACACCTGTACTTTCTACTTCTTACATGTTGAACCCAAATACCTGTACTTTCTACTTCTTCCATGTTCCAAACAGGCTGGTTCCTTTAGTCTGAATGTGTGTTTGGTGGCGTGATCATTATTATTTAGAGTCATTGCGTGCCTATTGATTTGAACACGATCCGTGTATCCATCATTTCCTGGTCTTCTCTAAAGAAGAGGGACCAATGAAAACGTTGTCATGTTGCCGTTGTTCAGCATGGAAACATTCATTAGCTAACAATGACATTATTGTTCTATTAATATAAAGGGAGGTCAGGTACTCTTTAAAACAGCTGCTAGTTATGGGTACTTTTTACTGAAGTACATTTCAAAGCCTCTTTACTTTTACTTGAGTAAAGAAGTTTAGTCAGTACTTCTACTTTCACCAGAGTATTTTTAAACACGAGTATCTGTACTTCTACTTGAGTGAAGGATGAGTGTACTTTTGCCATCTCTGAATAGAATCTTTGAATCTTATATTCGTTGCAAGCTTTCTTTCGGCCACATCAAATGAAGTCCTCGAGGTCTTGAGTTTGACACCCCCTACTCTAATGGAGTATTTCTAGAACAACACCTGTAAAGGAAGGACAGGGGGAGGAAAGAGAGGAGGAAGGTGATTCTGCATGGGATGAAACCTCGCCTCCATTAACGGAAACTGAGCGGGGGAATCCAGGAAAGACATGGGAGACGAAGAGTAAAAAGAGGGATGAAGAGGAGGAGGTGGAGGAGGTGGAGGAGGAGGAGGAGGATTAAGAGTGAGATGAGGGGAGAAAGAGGGGAGGAGATGAGGGAAAGAGTGGAGGTGTGAGGGGGGAGGAAGCAAGGAAAGGTGATGCTGGATGATGGTGTGTCGGAAAGAGAAGGAGGAAGAGGAGGAGAGGGAAGGAGGGAGGAAGATGCAGTGAGGAGGGAGGAAACAGGGCCTCTTATCAGAGTAGAATAACTCCTTCCTCCTCTCCCTCTCCTTCCTCCTCACCCACTGCTTCTCCCACGCCTCCTTCACCTTCTTCCTCTCCTCCTCCTCCTCTTCCTCCAGCTTCCTCTTCTTCCTCACATCAACAACAGCACAGTGGTTACAATCTGCGACATGATTTCTGTTCGATTTCTGATCGACTCCTATTCCATCCGACAGGAGGCTCTTATTTTGAAAGGGATCAGTTTTATCCTCCTCTGTTTTGTTATCCGAGGTGTCTGAGCTCTGAGCTGCAGTTTGCTCACAGAAATCTGATGTTTTATCACTTTGTGTTTGCCTGTTTTCACATTGACGCTGGTCTGCATGAGTAGCATTGGTGCTACATGCTAATAAGTCCCCAGCACAGTGATTACAATCAGCGACATGATGTGTGTTTGATGTCTGATCGATACCTCTGCAGGCTTTATAATCAATCCCTGCATCAGAGAGGATGCTTTTAGTCTGAAAATGATTGGTTTTATCCTCCTCAGTTTGATTATTCGTGGTGTTTGAGCTCTGATCTGCAGTTTGCTCACAATATTCTGATGTTTTATCACTTTGTGTTTGCTTGTTTTCACATTGACGATGGTTTGCATGAGTAGCATTGGTGCTACGTGTTAATGAGTCCCCATCACAATGATTACACTCATGATTTCTGTTCAGATCATCACACTGACCACCGTCAATACCTCTGCAGGACTTATAATCAATCCGTGCATCACAGAGGATGCTTTCAGTCTGAGAGTGATTGGCTTTATCCTCAGTTGTGTTATTTGTGTTGTTAAAATCACATGCGTCTGATCTCTGAGCTACAGTTTGCTCACAGAAATCGGATGTGTTATCACTTTGTGTTTGCCTGTTTTCACATTGACGGTGTTCTGCAGGAGTATGATTGGTGTTACGTGTTAATAAGTCCCCAGGTGTGTCATTAGCTGAGTGAAGTTTGTCCACATGACTCAAAGAAGGATCCTCGTGTTTCTCAAAGCTCTGATTGTGTTTGCCGTTAGGATTGTCTCGAGTAGCGTCATGTTTTTCACACTGACTGTCACTGTGAAAGTTAAAGTCTCTGAAAGGTCCATCAGTGCATCTCTTCCTCATTTCCTCGTCTTCACAGTCATTGAATTTGTCAGCGGTGTCACAGCTAAATGTGTCCTCTGTTTCAGGACACAGGAAGTTGTCCATGTCCAGTTTTCCCGGGCCTTCGTGTAGGTCAGTGTTCGACCCAATACTCTCTCTTCTTTCCTGTCTCAAAAAACACGCCTTCCTCCTCGCTTGCCTCCTTCCTCTCTTCCTCTTCTTCCTCTTTGTTTCCTCCTCCTCCTCCTCCTCCTCCTCCTCCTCCTCCTCCATCATCTTCCTCTTCTTCCCTTCCTCTGAAATTGTCTTTCCAGGCAGGGTCCCATTGCTCCGCTGAGCTTCTGTCTGCTGTGTTGTTTGTCTTTGATGCCACGTTGCTTTTCTAAAGGAAACAGGAAAAGGGACGAGGCTAATCGCTGGATCACCTGCTGTTTCCCCTGGAGGTTCAGAAACACAAATTCCCGTCGCTTCTTGCTCAGAGACGCCAATAATCACAGGGTTGAACTCGCCTCTTATCAGATTCCTCCGCTGCTCTGCTTGCTCGCCTGTAATTTCGTGCATCTCCCCCATTTCAGGGCAGCGTGGCGTCTCTTTTTCAGACCCAGGGAAGAGGCTAATCGCTGGGTTACATGCTGTTGCCCCTGGAGGTTCAACAAGACAAATTCCTGTCGCTTCTTGCACAGAAATGCCTCTAATTGCAGGGTTTCTCTCGCCTCTTATCAGATTCCTTTGCTGCCCTGCTTGTTCACCTGTAATTTCGTGCATTTCCCCCATCGTAGGACAGCGTGAAGTCTCTATTTCAGACCCAGGGACGGGGCTAATCGCTGGGTTACATGCCTCCCCCCTGTAGAGAGGCTTTCTGCTGGCTGATTGCTGGGATTGATGCTCGATGCTCTTCACCTGCAGCTGGTCACAGCGATTACAGCGATTCACGGGAAGATTGCTTAATAGCCTTCCTCTCTTCTCATCGTTTCTACCTTTCATCCTCCCATCCTCCCTCACCCTGCCTCCCAACGAGAGATTATTTAACGGCACTTTTTCCTCTCTTTTCAACCTCTCCTCTCCTCGTCCTTCAAGTATCTCAGAACTGCTGCTTAATAACCTTCTTCTCCTCTTTCTTCTCCTTTCTGTCTCTTCCCCTCGTTTCCTCCGTCCTCTCTTCCTCACCCCTCCTCTCCTCTTCCTCTTCCTCGTTCTGAATCCTGTTTTCTGAAGGCCCAGCGCTGTAGAAACACATTTTAAAGCGCTTTCATCACGGCTGCCAGCTTCCCTACAATGGGCTACAACTTCCTGACGATTTCCCGCCTGTCCCCCTTCATCTTCCTCTCCCCTTTCATCTATCTTCACCTCCCTTCCTCCCGCCACCACTTCCCTCTCGTGCTTTTTGATCACAGTTGGTTTAATTCCCTCCCTGCCTTCCTCCGATCCTCGTTTCTTCCTCCCTTCTCCCCCGTCCCTGGCCCTGTTGTGCGCTCTGAAGTCGTACAGTAACGGGTTGATGCTGAAGGAGATAGATGGCGATGTTTTCGTGAAACTGAGCATCTCCGACGGCCAGAGGAAAACCCGGGTACCGTCTCGACTCAAGACCCGACAGAACGGCTCTTTCGGGCGATTCGGAGGCGGAAAACTAGACTCTTTGGGGTTTAAAGTGTCATTTAAAACCCCTGGGATTGATGTTTGAGGCTGATTCGAAGCAGGGAGAACCTGATCTTCGGTAGAGTCTATGTCTTGATTGTCCAAATAATCGTGGGTTTTGTTCACTGGATCTTTGGCCACAACAGAAACCTGTCCTGCTGTCCCATTGTTCAAATAAAGATGAGTTTTAATCCCACTTTCACTGCCGACTCGAGCTCCAGTCCCGTTGTCGTTACGTAACAAAACCTGGGCTTCATTCCCACTGACGACAGGTTCCTCTACTGGGATCTCACTGCGATTACATAAAGAAACCTGGTCTCCATTGGTAGATACATCAGGTTTATCGTCCAATCCGTTCAGCTCAGGGTTCTGATTAAGGTTCTGGTTCTCCACGTCTGCAGAAACAGGAGATCTGAGCGTCCGATGTGAGACTTTCTCCTGCAGATCTTTGACTCTTTCTTGCACCGTCACTCCTTCTTCCTGCTTCCCCGACAACCCTTGGATGAAGACGGCGGCTGATTGGTGGAGGAGGAAGCAACTCCTTTTGGGCAGAGAGAAGGAAACAGGTCTTATTCTGCTCTGGATGTTTGGTGTGCTGCTGATATCTGCTGTGGTTTGGATCTTCTGTGGTGTGGAGCCATTAGCTGGGACGTTATTGGGAGTAATGGGGTTGCTTAAATAGTTATGAGCCCAGGGGATCTTGTTAAAGTGGCTGGTTTTGGGGGAAGTGTTTTCTGTGGCGGACGTGTTATCGTAGTCCATTTGTGTGATGCAGCTTTCAGAAGAAGTTGTGGTTCTGTTGGCGTCCATCGAGTCGTATGCCCAACATCCGGCGTCCAGAGGGAGAATCCGAGAGGTTTGAGGCTCTGGAGAAAAGAAAAGAGAAAGGATTTAATCAGCTGACAACAACGTAACAGGATTATCTGTGAAAGAAACAAGAAGCAGGAAGGAAAAGCATTTATATTGAATACTTCCCGCGCTGTAAGCTCCTTACACTTTAATGCACCCTTCTGGCTCCTCACCATTACTCTTTTGTTGCTTTTAACACATCTCAGCGTGATTAATGAGCGTAGGACGGACTCCAGAAGAAACATAAGCACAGAGATGAATGTGTGGCTCAGAAGAAATAAGATTAAGGGTTTTTATTCCAACATGTAATTTACATCTGCTTTGGAGCACGACATGCTGTTCATCCCTCCATACATCACTAGAAAATGATTTCTCTTAAGATGACTTTAAAAGTAATCCGTAATGCGGCCCCACTCTGCCCAGAAACTGCTTTTGTTAAAGTGTTCGAAGGGAAGCCGTCACATAAATGATTACCCTTCACATACTGAAGGAAAAAACCATTAGAGTTGACTTTAAATGCAGCTGTCAAACTTTTCCACTGGGCTTAAAGTCGACGTGCATATGTTTTTTTACAAGGAGAAACCAGAGGAAAGGCACCAGTGGAACCTTTGTTCTGTGTGTTATTGGAAATATGCAATAAATGAAAGAAAGGATATTCACTATCGACCTGCGTAAGATTCGTAGCGGCAGTTGTAGTTTATTCAAAGGACTAATCAGCTGAAGACATCGTAGGCATGTAACACCAAGTATCCGTCGCCTAATCAAAGCAAATCAAACTTTATTTATATTTTACTTTTCATACACAAAAGGGAACAAAATGTGTATAAAATAATACTTTTTATGAAAGTGTTCTCACCCTTTATTGCAAAGATACAGCTTGATTAACTTTTATTGGTAGATGGAAAAACAAATGATCTTAAATATTTAATGTTAATGTTGAATCTAGTAAGAGGGGGGAGCTCTGTTCTGCTTATCTTAGCTTTAAAAGGTATAAAGAAGTAGAAAGAACAACATTAATGTTTGTGCGTTGGGTTTACAACCAAGAAAGCTTGATAAGAGTTTATTCTAAATGTTCTTTGAGGAGATGTGCGACCACGCGAGGAGGAACAGCGTTAAAGTGTTCGAAGGGAAGCCGTCACATAAATGATTACCCTTACATACTGAAGAAAAAAAACATTAAGCACTCGGAGAGCTGACTTCAAATGCAGCTGTCTAACTTTTCCACTGGGTTTAAAGTCGACGTGTTTCTCTGACAATTGATTGTTTCTTTCCGACCTCAGGAGATCTGCTGCCATGTTCACGCTTCCTTTATTTAAAAGAAATATAAATCTTGCAGCCTGTAATGCACTGAGTTGGACTGGAGGGAGCGGATATCACCTCCTGAGTCAGAACACATCCACACTGGATGACACATTGAGGTGGAAAATATCTCCGTTTTTAGAGTTGTTTATCCAACTTCATGGTCATTTTAGAGGCTGTGCTGCTGTTGGATTGAATCGTGCACTAAGGCAGGATTTTAATATGTGTCCTACATCATGGATATGAAGGGGGGTAGACCAAATACTGAGTGCTTTATTTTAAATTCTGGGTACATAATAAGTTTGGTGGCTTTGTTGGAACGAGCTCCACGTTGACATCAGGACGAATGAAAGTCTACCCATCTCTTGACGAAAACTGAAAACAATCTGTTCCATTTGAATGCACTTCAATGGTTGGTTTGGCCCGTTTTAAGAGAATATAACCGTACTTTTCTTGTTCTTCTGAGTTTATTCTACATATTGTAAGTCGTTTTGTATTAAAACGGCAGCTAATTGTAATAAATAGGGCTCTCCTCGACTGCAAAAAGACCTTAAGTCGTCTAAGACTCGTACGAATACGTCGCCTAATTGACTCAATCAACGGATCTTAAAAGATATGTGAAGTTTTCAAAGATAAGACAAAGACTTTCTACAAATGCACCGTCATTAATCTGGTGTTTTCCTTGAGTCATTCAAATGGCAAATCATTTAAACCTATCAGCTATAAAATCTTAGACGTCTACGACCAAGACGAGTAATCAGACGAGTAATCAAATTAAACTTTATTTAAATTTGAATTTTCATACACAAATGGTAACGAAAAGTGCTTAACAAACCATAAACAGATTTGTAATATACATATAATTCATTATTTTGAACTTGGTGTACATAATAATGTTGACTAATTGAGAGTTTATCAGACAATTGGACCTGTTTCTATGGAAACAACTCATTGGGAATCGTCAATTCATTTATTCAAAGCACTAATCAGCTGAATCTTAGGCATCTCAGACCAAGTATCCGTCGCTTAATCAAAGCAAATCAAACTCTATTTATACAGAACTTTTTAAACAAAAAAGGGAATAAAAACAATACTTTTTAGGAAATAACCAACATTTTCTTCTTTCTCTTTGTTGCACCAAAACAAAGATTAACTTGTATTGGTAGTTGGAAAAATAAATGATATCAAATATTTAATGTTAATGTTGAATCTAGTAAGAGGGGGGGCGGCCCTGGGGCAGTTTTATTCTGCTTATCTTATTATAAAAAGGCATATTTTACAAAAAAATCAGATATAAAGAAGTAGAAAAAGGATAGCAACAACATTAATGTTTGTGCGTTGGGTTTAAAACAAAGAAAGCTTGATTAGAGTTTATTCTTAATGTTGTTTGAGGAGATGTGCATGAGGCTCTGAAGCTTCACTAAAAACACACAAACACCCTTAAATTAAAGGGTTTGTACCATCCACTCCTGACTCTAATAAGCACTGCTTTAAATCTAGAGTTTACCAGACAATTGGATGTTTGGAAATCATTGGGGATGACGTATTCATTATTACAAAAGACTAATGAGATAAAAAATGTTCAGGCGTCTAAAACCAGATACCCATCAGACGACTAATCCAATCAAATCAATTTAAAGTCTATTTTAAAGTGCTTCACAAACCAAAAACCAATAATAAAGACACTTGTAATTAGGAAATAGCCTTAACCTGCATCTCAGCATCTCAGCTTCAACCAGGACAGCTTTCTGACCTTTCCTTGCGTTAAAACTCAGGTTTCAGCTCCATGTGTAGAGAGAAATAAACTGAAGAAGGATAGCAACAACATTAATGTTTGTGCGTTGGGTTTAAAACGAAGAAAGCTTGAGAAAAGTTTATTCTTAATGAGGAGATGTGCGACTACACAAGGCTCTGTAGCTTCACTAAAAACACGCAAACACCCTTAAATTAAAGGGTTTGAACCATCCACTCCTGACTCTAATAAGCACTGCTTTAAATCTAGAGTTTACCCGACAATTGGATGTTTGGAAAACATTGGGAATGACTTGTTAATTATTACAAAAGACTAATGAGGCGTCTAAGACCAAATAGCCAATCTGACGACTAATCTAATTAAATCAATTCAAACTCTATTTAAAAAGCACTTTTCATACACTTTTGTTATATCCTGTTATGTCTTGAGTGTCTAAGGCCTCGGACCCACGACAATAGCAATAACATAAATGTTTTCACAGGGTTTGAAGTGGTTGATTTGATGTATGCGTCAAATGTCTTAAAGGTCCCATGTCATGCTTTTCCGGTTATCACCCGTCCCCTTGTGTTCTGTAGCTTCTGCATGTGAACGGTCTGCAGAGTCACAAACCCTCAAAGTGCACCCTGTAGCGAGTAAAACTCTAACAAAGAAAAGACCTGTCTATGCTGCCCCTGAACGCCTCGTTGGACATTTATCTTTTTCTTCCTGGGTACAGTGACGTATTTGGGTATAGTGACGTAACATAAAGTAACGAGCCGTTACGTTACGTCCGCGGAGCCGTTACGTCCGCGGAGCCGTTACGTTAAGTCCGTGGATTGGTCCAAATGGACCAATCTGCGGACTTCCTCACACACACAAACTCAATCTTTTCTCAGCTGCAGCTCCGCCGATTTCTCCGCCTGAGACGGCGGGACGCGGCGAGGCTGTGAGTCTGTGTGTGAGCACACACACAGACTCACAGCCAGGCTGCGGGTGTGTGTGTGTGCTCGGGCTGGTTTCGGGCTGGTTTCGGGCTGGGTTTCGCTGTGTCTCGCTGTCTCGCAGACGGCCACTGGGCTCACGGGGAGGGGGGGGCAGGAGCTCCAACAAGCCGTTTAGGACAGAGAGTGAATACACATACTATACAGAGATGCTGTATGAGAAACCAATGTGAGTTTGGAACATTGAACAATGTAAATCTATTCTAGTAGACCTCAACAATGGAATTATGATCAGTAGAAATGGCCATGCCATGGGACCTTTAATGTTTTTTGGGATCCAACTACACAAGGCTCTTTAAAAACGTCCTTTAACTGAAAGGCATTAGTACCATGTACTCCTGCCTCCTGTCTAACTGCAGTGGAATATATATTTTATTATTTCGTGGTGTGCTAATGCAATAGCTTCCTTTATTCTGCAGCTCTATATCCACTTAAATGTCAGCGCTGTGAGGCGCGCGCTCGGTCAGCGGCGGGGAATCTGGTGACAAAGTTCACTAAAGTGGAACTCCATTGAAATCAATTGATTTTTAGTCTGATGCTCTTCAACTGTGACCGAGCCCCCGGAGCTATTCTTCATCAAGTGTATATCAATGTTCTGCTTTTGTGAAGAATACCACTCCTTCTTTCTCTCATCCGTCTGCATTTCACATTTAATACACAGAATTTAGAGGATTGTATTTACTAAAGTCTGCTGTTGATACAGATTTACAGCATTAATGCAGCAGAAAACACACTCTGTTTGAATCAGATAAATTGAATTGAAAATTGAATTGATTTCTGTGTTGGTCCCTGAAGGCAGCATCTCCCTGGACCAATTCGATTTCTCCATGTGAGAAAATAATCTCTGTGTCAATCAAACGTTTATGATACATACATGTTTAGTTCAGCAGGATAATCTCCACATGTTTACACCACTTTATGATTTCTGAAGTAAGAAGCTAATATAGCTTGGGCTATAAAGGAACTACAGCACGGTCACATGACTTCACGTCACCACCGCAAAGCTAAAGGTGGCTAATGTTGGGCTATAAAGGAACTACAGCACGGTCACATGACTTCACGTCACCACCGCTAAGCTAAAGGTGGCTAATGTTGGGCTATAAAGGAACTACAGCACGGTCACATGACTTCACGTCACCACCGCTAAGCTAAAGGAGGCTAATGTTGGGCTATAAAGGAACTACAGCACGGTCACATGACTTCACGTCACCACCGCTAAGCTAAAGGAGGCTAATGTTGGGCTATAAAGGAACTACAGCACGGTCACATGACTTCACGTCACCACCGCTAAGCTAAAGGAGGCTAATGTTGGGCTATAAAGGAACTACAGCACGGTCACATGACTTCATGTCACCACCGCTAAGCTAAAGGAGGCTAATGTTGAGCTATAAAGGAACTACAGCACGGTCACATGACTTCACGTCACCACCGCTAAGCTAAAGGTGGCTAATGTTGGGCTATAAAGGAACTACAGCACAGTCACATGACTTCACGTCACCACGCTAAGCTAAAGGAGGCTAATGTTGGGCTATAAAGGA
The DNA here is from genome assembly GCA_031216635.1 of Dissostichus eleginoides. Taxonomy (NCBI): domain Eukaryota; kingdom Metazoa; phylum Chordata; class Actinopteri; order Perciformes; family Nototheniidae; genus Dissostichus; species Dissostichus eleginoides. The sequence continues at coordinate 31,378,587 of CM062278.1, forward strand.
ACTACAGGTTCTTACTGGTTCCCAGTGTCGTGTCGCTCCAGTTCTGCACGGAGTCCGGTCCGGTCTGGTTTCCTGGTTCCATGGTGGATCTGAACATGGGACCAGAACCTGGAGCACTGAGGAGAGGAAACAAGGAAGTTACTCAAGGAAAGGAGAAGGACATAAGTGTTAAGATGAGGAAAGGTTGTGAGAAAGAGGAAATTGGTGTGGAGAGAAAAATAATAAATGATGGAAAAGCAGGGATGAAAGTAGATGAATAAAAAGAAAAGGATGCTGAGAAGGAGAGGAGGAAACAAGGAGGCAAGTGATGAGGAGGATGGGAAGGATAAGAAAAGTAAGGGCTGAAACTAGAGGAAACAACCGAAAAATAGAGACAACAAGAGTACACAAGGAGACAAAGGAAGGAAACGAAAGTAGAGGAAGTGGAGGAAGAGATGACAACTAGAGGAATCAAGGAGATGGAGAAAAAGGGAGGAGGAAAGAAGGGAAGTACACAAGGGAGAAAAATAGGGGAATAAGAGGAGAGGAAAGGAGGTAAAGGAACAAATAAAAAGGGGAAAGAGAAAGCAGGAAGAAGGAAAAGGAGACGACAAAGGGTAAGGAATAAAGAGGAGAGGAAACAACCGAAAAGAAGAGAGGACACAAGGAGACAGAGGAAGGAAAAGAGAGCAGAGGAAAAGTAAAGGAATAAACAGTGGAGGAAGAGATGACAAATAGAGGAATCAAGGAGATGGGGAAAAGGGAGAAGGAAAGAAGGGAAGTACACAAGGGAAGTGGAGAAGGGATAACATAGGGGAATAAGAGGACAGGAAAGGAGGTAAGGGAACAAATAAAAAGGGGAAAGAGAAAGCAGAAAGAAGGAAAAGGAGACGACAAAAGGTAAGTGATGAAGAGGAGAGGAAACAAGGAGACAACTAAAGCAAATAACAGAGGAAAGCAGCTATTGGTCAGAAACTCAGATTTTCGCTAAGCGAGATGATATCTGTTGCCATGCCAACGCTGCTGTAACCAGGAAACTAGTTACTGAGGAGCAGCTCTGTGATAAACATGTCACTCCAACAGCTTCTAAATATAAATCACAGAGTTCGTTAAGTCCCAACTTTCATGGATTTACTGTAAAAGTCGTTTTTTTATCGTGTCTTCAGGGACTATTTTCTGGCGTATACATTTGTTTTCCTGCGTGAGCGTCCTCAGGTTTTAATTTAGCATTCATGCTCTGTCGTTTAGATATTCATACTTTTCAAGAAACTAAATTGTGTGTGTGTGTGTGTGTGTGTGTGTGTGTGTATGTGTGGGGGGGGTGTGTGTGTGTGTGTGACATGTCTCCATGCTTTAATGTTCAAAAAGCTCTTTATTGTTCTCATACTGTCTGTGCTGCAGCACCTCTTTTCACCCTCTGTCTGAAACCAGAGCCCAGTCTGCTCTGATTGGTTAGCTGATCAGCTCTGTTGTGATTGGTTAACCGCTTACAGATGTCCCGCCCCTTTAGCCTATCACGTACAATGTGTTGGAGCGCTAGCCAATAGGAGCGCGAGTGTAACATAGTGCAAGTGTTCCGAAAGTAAACAAAGGAGTGTTTTTTAGCTTTTAGATTTTAACCCCTTAAGCGAAATACGATCTGAAAAAGATCAATATGATGCACTCTAAGGAACTTGAAATAGTATGAAATAATTAAGTGAACATCTTTGTGTTTTGGACGGACATCCCCTTGGACTTTGGTGGACATTTTCTACAGTTTTCTGACATTTCATACCCTTAACGATGTAAATAATCTGCATGTTACTGGATAACAATATTATTATTTGTTATGTTTCCTCACCACTCCTCGCTCCTCGCCTCCTCATGCTGGTGAAGCCTCCTCTCCTCCTCCTCCCTCCTCTCCTCCCTCCTTTCCTCCCTCCTCTCCTCCCTCCTCTTCCTCGTCCTCCTGCAGGCCAGAGATCTGAAGAACTCCCTCTGCTTCAGCTCCTTCAGACGCTGCAAGGAAACACAACCATTGATATCACCAGTTATTACAGACCTTTAATAATTAAGTTATTTTACCCATAATGACCGCCTCGCTGCACATTATCCCGCTTATCACACGGTCACATTCTCAACAAAGTAACGACATGACTCCCAATATTAATTGAAATGTTTTTATTGATTTAAAATGACATCCATCCGCTAAGAAAAATAGTCCGTTGTTACCGTTTGAACTACGTAGCAACGGCAGGAACTGCTTCGATAGCGTTTTTGCGGAGCTTTTTGATTACAGATTTGAAAACATCGTTGCTTGCTTTAAAAGTAGCACAATTCATGATGTCAAACCTTGGGAAGTATCTAGAGACCCCTGCCCTGATGCCAAAGGAACTGCACACTGAATATGTGTCGCCGTTTGATGTCTGTGTCTGGACCGGTGCGTAAAAAGGAGGGTTTCTGCCCCGTTACTTCTCCGCTGTTTTCTTGTCCCTCTTGTCTTTTTCTTTTCTTCGGCGGGGACTCATCAGCCACTAACCATTCATCCAAATTACTGTGCTCTCCAAATATATTAAAATGAATATTAAGTTCCTCCTGTTGCTCTCACACGGGAGACAACGGGAAACTAAAGACAAGCAAACAGTTTGAAAAGCAAACGGTTTGAAAATCAAACTGTATACAGTTCAATCGACCGGACTTCTTTCTGCAGATGTGAGCGTCCTTAACAACGGTCAATAATCATTGACAGCGGTCTGTACTACTGGATTAACAACGTGTCACGTGTTCTGAATTGACCAATCAGAATCGAGTATTCAACTAAGCCATGTAATAATATTTAATATCCCCAGTTATAACAGACCATAAATGGTACCTGATGTGCAATAACCAACCCACTCTCTTCAGTCTGCGTACAAATGACACGACTTTACACATTGGAAATGCGTGCAATAGATACGCAGAAGTCCAATTTTGTGTGCATATGATACGCTAACCATTCCCATTGAGATCTGAGGCCGAGTTTTGCGTGCATATTATACGCCACGTTTCTTGCCTGCAGCACTTGTTTTTGTCCGGTCGGGTCTTGGTAGACCGGAAGCTGTGTGGTTCATAAAAACATGTTCTGACTCAATACCAAGCCACGATTATTGTTTTTATTTTAAATCGTATAATGTCGGACTTTTTTTGCCGTCTGTGAGGAAAAGAAATGGCTCAGAGCTTCAGAATAATGAAATCTGTATTTTAATCTTTTTTTCCTTCTAATTTGTTATTCTTTTCTAAATAACACACCGTTATTTACTCAACAATAACACACAATTATCCTTGTTTTTTTATTCGTTTAATTCTATAATCTTGGGCTTTTATTTAGCGTAAATAAAGTCACCGGAAACAGACGTAGGCCTATAAGGGACATTTTGAGAATCATTGCGATACACACCACAACCACAACCCACCAAACTGATGCACTTTGGGATATGGTGTTCATGCGATATGATATCCGAAAAACATTTCAGAGTTTAGGATGGCCGAAGACACTACACTACCCATAATCCTCAGCTATCGTTTGGGACTACAGTCCCGTTGCTTGACAAACCCCGTGATTCATCTTCAAGCTCTGGGATTGGATGTTGGAGTGGCAGTGCGCCAAGGTTACGCCGAGCGTCAAACAGCTCTTTGAAATGGAACGAAACCACGGCAGACTATCGAAAGCTGGACTCGAACCCCCCCAGAACTACACATGCTGGCTATTGTGTTTCGCACATGGGTTTCGCAACATGTTCTATAGCGGTCTCTACTGGGAATTGTAGTTTTAAAAGACGTTTTCGTTTTTCCCACAATTAGAAGTTGCCAGTATTAAACTGTGTACATCCCTGGAGGTTTAGGCGATAGGAAACACATTGGTGTGTACAAATTTAAAACATGTAATTAATAAATGGGTGAAAATCGCTTGTGTCCATAATGGGCAGCATTAATATATACCCACATGACAGCTCATTGTTACTTTGTAATTCTACTCCACTACAATTCAGAGGTTAACCTGGTATTTTTACTCCACTACATTTATTTTAGTTACTTTGCAGATTCTGATTAATGATGTGAAATATAAACAACCCTTAAAGCAGACTTTAGTTACACCTGAACTATGTTGAAGTTATGCAATGAATGAAAAACTTGGGTCACAGCTTCCTCAACAGTGCATTACAAGACATCTATCAATATGTGTGTATACCTCCACCATTAAACTGTCAAATTCTGCACATTTCTTATACTATCTACATACATAAGAGTATAATTAATGTGTATAATATCAGTTAAAATAAGTGCTTCAACATAGGCAGGAAAGCAATATATTAGACGTTAAGTACTTTGTCAGGCTTAATATTTATGTGTAGATATCCCAAAAGCTTTTTTCTTATTTAAAAGAAGACCTTAACCTAAAGTATTCTTTAATGTTTAAATAAAGGTTAATTAGTTTGTCTGTTTTGCACATCCTCATATTAATATCTTTGTACATCCGGCACTAAACTGTTTTATTGTAGAGATCACTTACAGTATCTTCTTGATTTTTTATATTCTATATTTCTATCATTGACCTTCTACTTTCCCCCTATGAAAGTATGTACTCTTAATATTTTTTTCATCAAATAACATTATTCAACAAAAATAACATTATTCAACAAAAATAATTCAATAACGTGCTTTAACCACTAGGCGGTGCACACAAGGTACACACAGCATACTAATAATAACTTTGTATTATTAGTGTAGGACACTTATGTATGTATAACATCTGAAGATGTGTAGTTTTATTCATGTTTTCACATAATTTTACAGGATATTGCTATACTATTTCTCATGTTTTACTTCTACACATTAATATCTGATTTGTAAAACATCACAGACAGAAAGGTATATCTGTCATTTAATGGTAAGCTATTGAAATTGTGATTCCATAGATGTGTCTACCATCACCCAAAAACCCCTGACTATTCTCTCAACTCAGTATTTACATTCTTATATTCAAAGAAAATCAGTAATATCTTTAAAAACTACAAGTCCTTTTATATCAGCTGTGCACCGTTATGGTGTAAATATAACCTATCTACCAATTGGATCAAATATAAAAGTCAGCCGAATTAGTGTTGATACTGCAAGGAGACGTATTGTGTGAAGAGAAATGAAGATGTTGTTTAATTGCTGATATATTTATGATCCACGTCACATTCAGTTTCGGCGGCATTTCTTCCAGTTTGTCTAGAAGTCTTCTAATCAGGGCTCTATAAATAAAGAACTACGGCAGATGTGTAATATTAATGCAGCCGAACCGTGTATTACAATGCCGTTATGTGATGACTTCCAAAGAGAAAAGCAAGCACACTCGGAATAAAGTATTATTTTCTTTTTTTAAATGTTTTTCGGATTTCATATCGCATTAACACCATATCCCAGCGTGCATTGCGGCTAAACAATCCAATCACCGAGCTTCTAGCTGAGGATCTTGGGTAATCAGTTCAGTGGGTTGTGGTGTGTATCGCAATGATGCTCGAAATGTCCCTTATAGGCCTACGTCTGTTTCCGGTGACTTTATTTTGAAATTCAGTTCCTGAGGAACGGCTAAAAAGCCCGAGATTATAGAATTAAACGAATAAATAAAAACAAGGATAATTGTGTGTTATTGTTGAGTAAATAACGGTGTGTTATTTAGAAAAGAATAACAAATTAGAAGGAAAAAAAGATTAATACAGGTTTCATTATTCTGAAGCTCTGAGCCATTTCTTTTCCTCACAGACGGCAAAAAAAGTCCGACATTATACGATTTAAAATAAAAACAATAATCGTGGCTTGGTATTGAGTCAGAACATGTTTTTATGAACCACACAGCTTCCGGTCTACCAAGACCCGACCGGACAAAAAGACGTGGTGCAGGCAAGAAACGTGGCGTATAATATGCACGCAAAACTCGGCCTCAGATCTCAATGGGAATGGTAAGCATATCATATGCACGCAAAATCGGACTTCTGCGTATCTATTGCACGCATTTCCAATGTGTAAAGTCGTGTCATTTGTACGCAGACTGAAGAGAGTGGGTTGGCAATAACACTGCCTCTAAATATAAAACTTTGTGCAGTAAACCCTTTACTTTCTTTCAATGTATTTACAATACGTAACCAGCTGCCTCTTTAATTTGATATGGTCACAAAAAAAATTATAAATATACTGCAGCTTTTTTTCTACCATGGTGTACTTATCTGCTATTTGTATTTTACTTATTTAGTTTTGTATTATTAATACTGTGAGCATACTTAGTTATTTTTTTATTTGAATATGTATTTTCTTTATCTGCTCCATACTTCTGCTGTTGCCATAATGAACATTTCCCCGTTGCGGGATGATTGTGAATAGCAGTGGTAGTGAGTAAATAAATAAAGAATAAGATGCTGTGTGTTGATCTCTCAGCATTTAGTTTCTGCGTCTGTCTGCATCCTTTATCTGCTGTGTGTGTGTCAGATCAGTGTGTGTGTGTGTGTGTGTCAGATAAGTGTGTGTGTGTGTGTGTCGGATCAGTGTGTGTGTGTGTCAGATCAGTGTGTGTGTGTGTGTGTGTCGGATCAGTGTGTGTGTGTGTGTGTGTCGGATCAGTGTGTGTGTGTGTCAGATCAGTGTGTGTGTGTGTGTGTGTCAGATCAGTGTGTGTGTGTGTGTTTATCGTGCCTACTAAGTCAGCCAGTGTCAGCTTTAGTCCGGTCCGGCTTAATTCACTTACTGCGCTCTGTCTGCAAGCTGGAGATACTGATACTGTGTGTGTGTGTGTGTGTGTGTGTCTGTGTGTGTGTTTGTGTGTGTGTGTGTGTGTGTTCATATCGCAGACAGACGAAGAGCGAGGAGATAAACAGCACACAGAGAGACAGGAAGACACATGCAGTTTATTATTTAATTTTTATAAATCTCAGTAGCTTCAGCTTTTATTGGACGGTGTGAATACAGAGTGAGAGGTGAACGGGGGAATGAGTCTCTACTTTAAAGAGTCCTCTCCTGCTGATGTTCAGGTGTATATCAGTATGTAGTGTCTCTACTTTAAAGAGTCCTCTCCTGCTGATGTTCAGGTGTATATCAGTATGTAGTGTCTCTACTTTAAAGAGTCCTCTCCTGCTGATGTTCAGGTGTATATCAGTATGTAGTGTCTCTACTTTAAAGAGTCCTCTCCTGCTGATGTTCAGGTGTATATCAGTATGTAGTGTCTCTACTTTAAAGAGTCCTCTCCTGCTGATGTTCAGGTGTATATCAGTATGTAGTGTCTCTACTTTAAAGAGTCCTCTCCTGCTGATGTTCAGGTGTATATCAGTATGTAGTGTCTCTACTTTAAAGAGTCCTCTCCTGCTGATGTTCAGGTGTATATCAGTATGTAGTGTCTCTACTTTAAAGAGTCCTCTTATTTCTACCTCCTCATTTTTAATTTTCAGTGAAATATAAAATACGTTTATGGGATGTTGAAGCTGTTCATCTCAGCGTTTCCTCTCAGTTAGCGGTGTGTCGAGTTATGAGGTTTACTTGAGGATGTGGAGCGTTTAGGGCATTTTGTTGGAGACTGCAACACACACACACACACACACACACACACACGGTCAGTCACGGTCTCGTCTCCTTTAGGAAATGAAGGTTGTCTGTGACGGAGAGAAAGTGCCAGTTTATCCCACATTACTCTGCTTTAAAGAGGCCGTCTGCTCCTATACATTTATATATCACTTATTTATATGTATCTCCATGTTATGTTGTTTGAATTTCACCTCTAGAAATACATTATTGATGCTGTTAATTGAGATTTAGATGATGTATCACAGGCTCATGTGATAAATAAGTGCTATAATGAGTGTTGCATGAAGTGTGCACATAAAGACAGATATAAGGCTCAGGCGTTAAATGAAAGCGTCTAATGAGAAGTATGTATATCCATCGATATGAACAGATCATTAAAAGTGTTTCTGCTTCTATTCGTGGCTCGGTGTGGGGGTGGGAATCGGGCACTTCATGATAATTTGGATTCATAAAAATAACACTGAGCCTGCCTGCACTTAGAAATCTGAATAATTATTACAGCGAGTTTGTCAATCAGCGCAGAAACAGAAAGAAAAGTAAAGAAACTTGGTGAAAATGTTGTAAAATGACCCATTGGAGCAGATGCAAAAAGCAAATTAACCAATTAAGAGATAGGGGGAAATGTGATGCATTCAGGGACGTGCACAGGTACGGGCTAATTTTGCCCGGGCAACAGTCCGTTTGCCATTTTTGTCTGACCTGCCCCTCTGGAGAGAGCGAGAGTTTTTTTTGTTTTCTATTTTGGCCGAATCAACATGATAAGCCCACAATTAGTATTGTAGCGTCTCGCTGCGGGAAACACACCTCGTCAGCGCTGTCATCTGACCCCAGTCACGTGACTTTGTTTACAATCCGACAGCTGGAAGCAAAGAAAAGCCCTCCGGCCTCATATGGCTCTGGTGATCACACCAAATGCCGGCCTGGCGTCAGAGTATAGGGGACAGACCAGGGGACTTTACTTCCTCTTGACACCGTCGGTTATTTACAAAGAAAACACCTAAATATACTTGTTATTGTGCCTCTGTCTTTCTGTGTCTTTCCATCTGTAAACTCCCTCACCCTCTCTCTCTTCTCTTGATCGCCCTCTCTCTCTTCTCTTGATCGCCCTCTCTCTCTTTTCTTGATCACCCTCTCACGGGAGAACACTTCAGTTCCCGCTTCATTGTAGGGTTTCTGCCATGTCTCTACTTTAGTTTGAGCATCTCTGTTATTAAGTTATGGAATACTAAATAAATAAGTAGTTAGACACCTTACCGTTACTGCGCTCATAAAGAATGATAAGAATAAGTATAAGTAAGTATAATGCGTATTGAACTGGTTTAATTAATTAGTAATTTTATGTAAGGTAATTAGTTAGAAGCCCTATTTTATCAGTGTGTCTGCACAGCAGTTACAATGGTCAAACTACATTAGATCAGAATTGTCCCCATGTTTTCTTTAATAGTTACTAACATTAGATATTTTAATGAGATATGGACCGCAAAACTGAAAATGTGCCTGAATAACGAATTTAGCATTTGGACATAAAAGTCAACTGAGTGTCAAAGTGCACCAGAGTGGGGTGCACTCCAGTTTAGAGCAATAGCCCCTCCAAATGTCTGTGCACGTCCCTGGCTGCATTCATGTTGTGTCAGGACAATAGGAAATATGAGCTCCAGATGGTTAAAATGTATCTGAACGTGTGTGATCCATTGGTTTTAGTGCATGTAAATGGTCTGCAGAAGCTAAAATCTCTTAGTTTCTCTCCCACACTCCCCAATTATTGATAATCTGTGTCATTATATAATCACTGAACATGCAGTATTGATTTCTACCTGGAAGGATGCCAAAGATATCTGGTATTAATATATGTTTTATTGATAGGAGTGAAACAACATTATCCTGAAGAGATGATTGATTGATTTATAGACTTAAATTACATCTACCCTCAAGAACAAAGACTTCATCAGATATATACAATTAAATAGAACACAGCAGATATTTAGATGATTTCATTTTTAAATCTTGTCTCTTTTTCTGTCTGTATTTTATATTTTGCAGTAGTCTTTTTTATGGCATTGTACGGCGTGGAACGTTTTTATTGTTAATTTCCGACATGACTAATTGTAATCTTATACTTGTTTACATTTTGGCAGAGTTGCACCATTGAAGCTATGCCAACATACCAGTTTTACTACAGTGTAACTACTAATGTACAAACAAGCGTCACTGGATGATGATGATGAGAAAGCTGGTAAATTCTCAGGTAAATTCTGCAGTTATAAGGATCGTCTTTATTTCCTAAACCCATTGATCAACACGACTGATATCCTCAGAGAGTGTAAGACACACGGAATCTGAAAACTTCGCCTGACATAAAATCAATTTGTAGAAGTTTGCAGTCATGAGAGCTGATGTTGTTTGGGTGTTTCTGTGATTCTGGCGACCGCAGAGTGTGTAACAGAAACCAGAGCAGAGTGCTGGTGGAGGGACGGAAATACATCCATGACCTTCATCTGGGAGGAAGAGGAGGAAGAGGAGGAGGAGGAAGAGGAGGAAGTGTTCAGATCTGTTACCTCTGTTCAATTAGTAATCGTCTGTTAGAGGGAAACGTCCTGCTTTAAAAATCGTACTTAAATTAAAGTACAAGGAATCAAAATGTAGTTTAAGTTCCTGAAGTTGGGCTATAAAGGAACTACAGCACGGTCACATGACTTCACGTCACCACCGCTAAGCTAAAGGTGGCTAATGTTGGGCTATAAAGAAACTACAGCACAGTCACATGACTTCACGTCACCACCGCTAAGCTAAAGGTGGCTAATGTTGGGCTATAAAGGAACTACAGGACGGTCACATGACTTCACGTCACCACCGCTAAGCTAAAGGTGGCTAATGTTGGGGTATAAAGGAACTACAGCACGGTCACATGACTTCACGTCACCACCGCTAAGCTAAAGGTGGCTAATGTTGGGCTATAAAGGAACTACAGCACGGTCGCATGACTTCACGTCACCACCGCTAAGCTAAAGGTGGCTAATGTTGGGCTATAATGGAACTACAGCACGGTCACATGACTTCACGTCACCACCGCTAAGCTAAAGGTGGCTAATGTTGGGGTATAAAGGAACTACAGCACGGTCACATGACTTCACGTCAGCACCGCTAAGCTAAAGGAGGCTAATGTTGGGCTATAAAGGAACTACAGCACGGTCACATGACTTCACGTCACCACCGCTAAGCTAAAGGAGGCTAATGTTGGGCTATAAAGGAACTACAGCACGGTCACATGACTTCACGTCACCACCGCTAAGCTAAAGGTGGCTAATGTTGGGCTATAAAGGAACTACAGCACGGTCACATGACTTCACGTCACCACCGCTAAGCTAAAGGTGGCTAATGTTGGGCTATAAAGGAACTACAGCACGGTCACATGACTTCACGTCACCACCGCTAAGCTAAAGGAGGCTAATGTTGGGCTATAAAGGAACTACAGCACGGTCACATGACTTCACGTCACCACCGCTAAGCTAAAGGAGGCTAATGATGGGCTATAAAGGAACTACAGCACGGTCACATGACTTCACGTCACCACCGCTAAGCTAAAGGTGGCTAATGTTAAGCTATGAAGGAGCTACAGCACGGTCACATGACTTCACGACACCACCGCTAAGCTAAAGGTGGCTAATGTTAAGCTATGAAGGAGCTACAGCAAAATGTATCCTAACTACACTACTCTATAGGATAAATCAGAGTTGTTGGTACCTTGGTAGCGAAAGGTGTACTTATTGAGTAAATGTACCTGTTACTCTCCACCTCTGGCTGTCTAACTGGATAAATCAGAGTAGTGCGTGGTGGTTCAGGTGTGACTCACCTGCCTGAGGTGGTGGTCGTAGGAGTTGACGTGGTTGTGTAGGGTTATGGTCAAAAGTGTACTTCAGTTTACTAGAGTAAATATACCTCAGAAGTGGGAAGTAGTGGAGTACAAATACTTCGTTACTGTACTTAAGTACATCTTTCTGGTATCAGTACTTTACTCCACTACTTATTTTTCTGATGACTTTTTACTTTGACTTCTTACATGTTGAACCCAAATACCTGTACTTTCTACTTCTTACATTTTGAACACAAATACCTGAACTTTCTACTTCTTACATGTTGAACCCAAATACCTGTACTTTCTACTTCTTACATGTTGAACACAAATACCTGAACTTTCTACTTCTTCCATGTTCCAAACAGGCTGGTTCCTTTAGTCTGAATGTGTGTTTGGTGGCGTGATCATTATTATTTAGAGTCATTGCGTGCCTATTGATTTGAACACGATCCGTGTATCCATCATTTCCTGGTCTTCTCTAAAGAAGAGGGACCAATGAAAACGTTGTCATGTTGCCGTTGTTCAGCATGGAAACATTCATTAGCTAACAATGACATTATTGTTCTATTAGTATAAAGGGAGGTCAGGTACTCTTTAAAACAGCTGCTAGTTATGGGTACTTTTTACTGAAGTACATTTCAAAGCCCTCTTTACTTTTACTTGAGTAAAGAAGTTTAGTCAGTACTTCTACTTTTACCAGAGTATTTTTAAACACGAGTATCTGTACTTCTACTTGAGGAAAGGATGTGTGTACTTCTACTTGAGGAAAGGATGTGTGTACTTCTACTTGAGGAAAGGATGTGTGTACTTCTACTTGAGGAAAGGATGTGTGTACTTCTACTTGAGGAAAGGATGTGTGTACTTCTACTTGAGGAAAGGATGTGTGTACTTCTACTTGAGGAAAGGATGTGTGTACTTCTACTTGAGGAAAGGATGTGTGTACTTCCACTTGAGGAAAGGATGTGTGTACTTCTACTTGAGTAAAGGATGTGTGTACTTCTACTTGAGGAAAGGATGTGTGTACTTCTACTTGAGGAAAGGATGTGTGTACTTCTACTTGAGGAAAGGATGTGTGTACTTCTACTTGAGGAAAGGATGTGTGTACTTCTACTTGAGGAAAGGATGTGTGTACTCTTCCCTCTCTGACTAACAGGATGAAGTGGTGGTTCAGGTGTGACTCACCTGCCTGTGGTGGTGGTCGTAGGAGTTGATGTGGTTGTCGTACTGCTGGTGTCTCTCATACTGTTTGTCACACAGCTCGCAGTAGAAGCTCGAGTCTCCTTCCTCCTGCACAGAAACAGAAACCAGTCACACAGGAAACCTTTGTGGTGATCTGAGACTCATGGAACCATTAGGACGTCTGGCTCTTTATTCACAACCTGATTATTCTAAAGATCTGTTTTAATCGATTTGTTTTGCCCCGAGGCGTACAAAAGCCTTTGTTTTCATACAATACACGCCTGGAGAGACCTGACTTAATAAGAATAAATAAAACTAAGAGATGGTTCCACAGATTGAACTATTCTTCTTCTTAAATGCAATCGGCTCGCATGTTCTTTTATAAAACTGGAGACATTTAGCTCGGAGGATTTAAGGCAGGGTGTCCAAACCTTTTTCAAAGAGGGCCAGATTTGAATGTGAATATAGTCCCTTCGTACATTTTTTTAAACATTAAAGGGGACCTATCATGCTATATTTAAATAATATATAAGGTATATATATATAAGGTATATTAATACGTTTTAATTTTCAAAATACGAAACAGATCATGCATTTTAGCCATGCCTCATTTTGCCTCACTCCAGCTCTGTCTTTGCAAGGTCTGATTCAGCTGACCACGCCCCCATGCGGAAGAGGGGGGCGTGACACGGCCCCGGCAAGAGCGTCATGTTATCATGCTTGCTGTGATTACGAGTGGAGAGTCAACATGGCCCAACCTCTCATTCCCCTGATTGGTGGAGAGTTGACCAATCAGGCGGAGTGCACCTACATTACGTCAAAAAGGTGCAAATAAAAAATCCACCCGTATCAAATCCGTTGCAATTTTATATTCCATTCCTTACACACTTAATGTAAATAATATCCGGCTTTATCTTGTGTAAACTGAAAATTGTCCGACTAATAGGGTTTTATTTCTCAGATTTTTTATCTTCACGGTCTGCTTTTATAATTCATTTCTATTTTGAGATGTTTACATTTTACAATAGTTTATTTATACTCTTTTCATTTCTACTTATGTGCAATGCCATGTTTTTTATGCTGCTGCAACGCAAACATTTCACAACTTGGGATCAAAAAAGTTATCTTATCTTATTTCTGGGAGTCAGATAACAATGAACAGACTATATGGAATATCTTAGAACTTTAACTATTTCTAATAAAGTGTTGTGTCAGAATCAGGTCCGACAAATAATAATCTAAAACATTCAACAACAAATAAATCACTCATCAATTTCCATTTCCGTCAGATATATTTCATGGGGGAAAAAAGGCGTATAATATCAGTGTGTGTGCAATTTGTGGTGAAAAGAGTCAATGTATACCAGGGGTCGGCAACCTTTTTGATATGAAGTGCCATTACAAAAAAAAATGTTTTATCAGCGTGCCGACGATCGTGAATTATCAACGGGGGGGGGGGGGTGAGGAGCTCGACGCTCGTGAACTGTCACAGGAGGGCGGGGGGAGCCTCGCTGCGGGGACGCAGTGTGTGGACCTGTCAGCGCAACTTACATATACTTACAAATTTAAATAATTGGTTTAAACGGCATAATAATAAGGACGATGGTCCGTTCTGAGCTCCTCCAGAACACACAGATGGCCAGTCCGCCCCGTTGTAGCATGTTATTTCGATGAGAGATGAGCAGATCGCCACTGGGCTTTCAACTAAAGACACAGCCACGCACAAACTGTGGCATGTGTACAGCTCCTTATGGGTACTGCAATTTGTGAAGTGCTTTCCTCTGTGGTGAAACGATCAGCACCACGGAGGAAAGCGGCAGAAAGTCGCCTGGAGTTAAAGAGAGCGGGGCTGCGTTGCGTGCATGGCTTCCTTCTGCAGGTAACGGGGAGACGCGCCCTGGCGGCGGTCTCGTTCAGGATCCGAAAATAAATTGTAATATTTTGCACACTTATTCCACTTATTCCTAGCGTGCCACTGGTTACGGTGCCGCGTGCCAATGGTGGCATGCATGCCAGGGGTTGCCGACCCCTGATATATACAGTCCAATCCGCTTGGTTACATCCCCAACATGAGTCCAATCCAGTTCATAGACCCAGAAACAAAGGCAACTTAAAAAGATCCACTCCGGGTTTTCCCGCGGATCCTACCAAAACAAAAGAAACCAAGAAATACTAAAACCAGCGTAGCCTATTTAACAGAAAAAGTCAACGCAAATACCATCGGCTTAAATTACGGCATGTGAAAGACCCCTTAGAGTGGGTTACATGTTAGAGATTTATTCAGTTTGACAGTGCTAGCAGGCCATAAATAACATATTATAATTTGGACTTTGGGCATGCGTGATTGAAGGCGTCAGCTGTTAAATCATGAAAGAGGATTTTTATGACATTATTTGTACGAAAAAATGCTTATGATAACATTTTACCTATCACACGTTGGCTTGGATGCTCCTTAATTGGAAATCTAAGTATGTAGAACTCAGAAATGTGAAGTTTCATCATTAGACGAGAATAAGGAATCAACAAAAGATTATCAATTGGCTAAATGTAGAGACTTCCTTAAAACGTAAGAATGTTAGTTGGCCTAAAAACTAAAAAATGTAGTGCAGACAGTGCCTTGAAAGGTTGAGTTTTCCTAACTTCTTCATTGTTACGCTGCTTCTATCCGTGGTATTTTCTGTGTTGTTACTCCTCATGTCTGAGCTTGCTGCCAAAGATTGAATCAGCTGTATCCCTGCAGCGAGCCTCTTTAATGGACATCGCAACACAATAACCATCTTCACAGGGCTAATGTAAACCAGCGACGTCTTTAACGACGTAATGCAACCCAGCGACGTCTTTAACGACGTAATGCAAACCAATGGCCTCTTTAATTAAATAATGCAAATGTAATGTTTCGTCCCGTAACACAATAATGAAACATAAATCCGTTACTTAATGGGATTATGGTCTCTGCAGTGATTAGATGTCTGAGGAGATAATGCTGACTGAAGCAGGAGAAATGGATGTTTCCTCCTCGTCTTCATCATCTTCATCACTATTTGTCTTCATCTGTCCTCTGTCACAGTTTCAGTCCCATCGTCTACATCCTCGTCTGTCTTATTAAAGAGTTCAGGAAGAGGGGAAGTTTAAAAAATGTCCAACTTATTCAAACTGTGACGCACACAGAGACACACACACACACACACACACATGGACACACACACAAACGGACACACACAGACATGGACACACACACACACACACACAGACATGGACACACACACACACACGGACACACACACATAGACATGGACACACACACACAGACGCACGCACAGACACACACACATGGACACACACACACACAGACATGGACACACACACACGGACACACAAACACACACACAGACATGGACACACACACACAGACACACACACACACACATGGAAGCACATGGACACACATGGACACACATGGACACACAAACACACACACAGACATGGACACACACACGGACACACACACACATGGACACACATGGACACACACACACGGACACGCACGCACACACAAATGGACACACACACGGACACACACACACACACACACATGGACACACATGGACACACACAAACACATGGACACACATGGACACACACACACGCATACACACACACACTCGGAGCAAGACCTCCACTGAAGGTCGTGACACAGATTGAATGTTCCCTACTTTTAAAGATAAATCAATCTTCCATTAATGGGCACTGTGTGTGTGTGTGTGTGTGTGTGTATGTGTGTGTGTGGTGTGTGTGTGTGTGTGTGTCTGTGTGTGTGTGTGTGCACGTGCGTGTGTGTGTGTGTGCGTGTGTGTGTGTGTGTGTGTCTGTGTGTGTGTGCACGCGCGTGTGTGTGTGTGTGCATGTGTGTGTGTGTGTGTGTGTGTGTGTGTGTGTGTGTGTCTGTGTGTAGAAGCCTAGAGTAAAATCCTGCATGACTACATCTGTGTGGGCTTAAGATATGCTGCTGTATAAAGTATATTAGAAGCTATGGCTGTATATTGGTTCACAGAAATGTGTGTGTGTGTGTGTGTGTGTGTGTGTGTGTGTGTGTGTGTGTGTGTGTTCCCATAGAGCCTGTCATGTGGAGTGATGCTGTCTCTATTGCTTCCGATGGCTAATGGGCCTTTCAATCATAACTATTGATCAGCAATCTGAGTGTCTGGGAGAACACAAACACACTCACATGCACACAAACACACACTCACACACACACACACACACACACAGACACACACACACAGAGTCCGTATGACAGGTAGCAAATGAAAAGATTAAAAGCTCGAGTACGATGAATATGCATTTCCCATAAATACATTTTACAACCTATAGCTCTGACTGTAATTCACTTCCACCTACACACACACACACACACACACACACACACACACACACACACACACACACACACACACACTCTCTTTTGCTTTTACGACTCACTTAAAAGAGTCTGAATCATGATTTATAGTTGCAGACGTTAGCATAATCAGCTGACTAGCATTGCAGTGAATAAAGCTTATTCATAGATTCAAAGTTTGTCACTACAATGAGAATAATTAAAGAGGCCATTTTATTACTTCCGGAACATAGTGACATCACTGTGGAACACTCGCGCTCCTATTGGCTAGCGCTCCAACACATTGTACGTGATCTGTGATTTCAGACAGGAGAGGACTCTTTAAAGTAGAGACCAGTGTTCGAAATGGGGGGGGGAGCTCCCCTGAGGCCGACTTTGAGATAAATAGGGGGAGCCCAAAAAGATGGTGCATATTTGTGTCACAGATTAGAGATGTTGAGTTTCTGTAAATAAAAATTCTTGAAATAAATAATAGTTATTGTTCATAACAGTTTCTGAATATTTGTTTTATTTTTGTGAATATTTCTGGGTGCTGCCATCTGTACGTGGCGGCGCTGCATTCTTTACGCTACTTACGTTGCTATGGTTACGGCGGCGATGCCGGCGCGGTATTTGAAATTTTCTTATTGATATTTTTTTAGCTCTGGATTTGTAATAAAAAATATGGCGAAACAAAAACAGCCAGCCTGAAGAGGCTTCAACAACGGCCACAGCTGCCGGCGCCACCTGCACTAGCGAACCTGACGATGCCCATGACCTGCCTTTTAACTGGACACAGAAAAGATGGAGTGACTGGAATGAAAGGTATCCATGGCTTTTCATACAAAATAAAACATTTGGATGTGAGATTTGCAAAGAGGCAACAAGTATATTGATCTCCCTGCCGCTCGCAGAAAAATCCACCGGAGTGCACCTTTCACAAGAATGGATTCAGTGAGAGGTCAGCAGTGATCAACAGAATAACCTGCGGAGAAAGATTTATTAGCACCATAAGAGCCAGGCTCACGAAATAAAAAAATAAGGATGAAAAATAGGTATTTCGAACACTGGTAGAGACACTACATACTGATATACACCTGAACATCTGCAGGAGAGGACTCTTTAAAGTAGAGACACTACATACTGATATACACCTGAACATCAGCAGGAGAGGACTCTTTAAAGTAGAGACACTACATACTGATATACACCTGAACATCAGCAGGAGAGGACTCTTTAAAGTAGAGACACTACATACTGATATACACCTGAACATCAGCAGGAGAGCACTCTTTAAAGTAGAGACACTACATACTGATATACACCTGAACATCAGCAGGAGAGGACTCTTTAAAGTAGAGACACTACATACTGATATACTCTTTTATAAAACTGCTAATCAGTGTTCTTTAGTATATATGCAAGTCAAACCATTATTCTAATTTCCTAAATTGAAGAAGTTTGAACCCCAAACGTTCATCTAGAATAAGACATTTGTCGGTAAGATATCTCCTCACACAGTAATCACTTCTCATATGAATTCAGCAACTTTTTATTTAAATGGGGCAGAAAAACATGAATTATAGACTCACAAAAACAAAAAGATTCTGAGTAATTAAATTCCTGTTTCGGTCCACCTGATCTAACCCTCTGTAATTTGAGATGCTCCTCTTCCTCTCCTCTTCATCTCCCCTCTTAACGCCCAATTACTGAACTTGCTTTGACTTTTTACTTTTCAAAAAGCATTCAGTCCCGTTCACCGTCGTGTCTCTAAATGTATGTTTTTACGCTGTGGGCTGAAAGTAATTTGATTTCTGGATGTCTGCTTTGTTTGATAAGTCTTTAAATGACTCTCCGTCACGTCTGGAGGTCACGTCGGGTCATTCCTAATATTCTGCATGAGAGGAGAACTCTCAGCCTTTTGATGATCCCTGTGTTCCCTCTGAGCAGACTCAGCCCTGTGTCTGAACCGAGGACACTCTTTCAGAATTCTTTTTGGGGGGTGGAAAAACTGCTATTTAAAAATAATATTTGTGCTACCATTATTATTCATCTTCATAAATTATTTATTATTTAATATTATTATTTATTATTATTTCAATTGTTTGAAACTAATTGGACTTATAGAACTGCCAATATATTTTTTCATATATATTATTAATTATTGTTAACACTATTTGTATTATTATTATTGTGAAATATTGAATAAAAACACTGTCTTAAGAAATAAATATTGGACCTATACAACTGCAACTATATTTATTTATAATATATATTTATTTTGTTATTTATTACTATTATTATTATGTGTTAACAAAAGTAAGTAGTAATACTTAAGTGTACAAATACTCTGTTACAAGTAAAGTTCCTGCATGTAAACATACTAAGATGAATGTAAAAGTAAAAAACTAATATTAGCCTTAGAATACACAAAATATATATCATATAAAAGAGCAATGAAGACCATCTTTCCAACCGTAGAGTAATTGTTTCATTTGGAGACGAGCTTTCTAACTTCACAAAATGCGTCGTATTTTAACCAATAATCAACTTTGTATTAGTCTGTATGGAGCTGAGGACTCGCAGCTAATCGTTTTTTATCCGTATATCACATTATTACGTTCTGCGGAACCTTCTGAGGTTTATTGCTTTTTATTTCTGCGTGTTTTTCATCATAAACACAAACAAACAGAAAAGAGAAGATCCTCCCGGGACAACATTTGAAATTAAAAGGGAAATTAAAAGTGTGTGTGTGTTGTGTGTGTGTGTGTGTGCGTGCGTGCGTGCGAGCGTGCGTGCGTGCGTGCGTGCGTGCGCGTGCGTGCGTGCGTGCGTGCGTGCGTGTGTGCGTGCGTGCGTGCATGTGTGGCGACATCTTGCCTACAATCATAAAGCTTTATTTTAATTGAAAGAACGAACAAACAAACAAGAGACTGACCTTTCCACTTCCCTCATATTCTATATTATATTATATTATATTATGGTATATTATATTATATTATATTATGGTATATTATATTATATTATATTATGGTATATTATATTATGGTATTAGGGGACTGCTCTGAGTTCATTAACTTGTTATGAGGACTTCCAGACCTCCACAGTGTGCCGTCTTGTATTTAACCTGCAGCAGCGTTCAGCACGGAGCAGATATTAAAATTATATTTAAATGGAAGAAGGAAAGCGGGATTCATTAGATGTGTGTGTGTGTGTGTGTGAGTGTGAGTGTGAGTGTGAGTGTGAGTGTGAGTGTGTGTGTGTGTGTGTGTGTGTGTGTGTGTGTGTGTGTGTGTGTGTGTGTGTGTGTGTGTGTGTGTGTGTGTGTGTGTGTGTGTGTGGATTGATGAGCATTGCAGGGTCTGCTGGTTTGGTAAATGTGTTTTCTCTTGTTCATTACTGGAAATTAGACGTGTTAAAGAACTGAAATGACTCTCGGCTGCACACACACACTCTCAGAGTCTCTGGAAACTAAAGTGTGGTGTGTTTGTTAGGATGAGGTAAATAACAAAGTATAAAAATGAACAACTAATGTAGAGGAAGAGGACTTTAAAGACAGAAATTCATCTCTACAGAAAGACAACACAGCTATTGTTTCCATACCATCTGGATCTGATTCATATTCACTGAAATGCACTTATTGTAGTTTGCTTTAGACTAAAATCTGTCTAAATGAAATCCACTGCAATGTTTTACCTGATGCATTGTGGGGCAGGATGTTAAAGGAGTACATTTAGCTGTTGTTCTGACTGCTGTGTTGGTTAGCATAGCTTAGCATGCTCATAATGTGGAATCTATTTTATATAACATTACAAAGACTGATTCTTATATTACATGATATGCTTATTTGTGCTCATGAAATGTTGCTATGACTTTGGAATAAATAGACAAAATCTCCAATCCCAAGTTTTGATGGGTTGGATAGGAAGCGAAGGGAAAAGTCACAGGAGAACGTTTTAGCTTGCAATATAAATGTAGCAAAGCCAGGTGCAGACACTGTAGAGACAATGAGTTACTGAGGCTCTGGCCTTGGCCGTGTGTGTGTGCTCAACGCCCACGCATAACTGGGAACCAGCATAATGAAGGTTTTCCACTATATCTGTAGAAACTTTAGCAAAAACAAATGACGTAGGATAGCGAATAGATTAGGGAGGGAGCTTCGTCGGCCGGCCGAATACTGATTGGAAGATCGTGTTGCCAAGAGACTTTTGTCTAAGTCTGTGCACCAATGAGAGAGAGCCAAAGTCTAAACCAAGGTTTTTCTCCATCTAGTCTCAACCAATCATAAACATACGGGCAACGCCCTGTGAAATAAAATGTATTGACGCACGAGGTTCGAGGCCCTTTACGGAAATGGTGGTTACAGATAACAGCTTTGCTGCCTGTAATTTCTGTGACGTGACGAGTCCTTGGCCAAGTGGATATATATCTTTTGCTCTCTTAATAAATAGTTAAACTTAGAAGTTGTTTGTCTTTCCTGGAATTCAAGAACACGACAATAACCATGTAGCTGAATGTGCGTTAGCTTCCTCTTTCCATTCACACTGGTTTTGTACCGGCCCAAAATCTGATAAGATGACATTTGAATAACTCTGTTGTTGTGGAGCTCATGGAGACAAAGGTAGTAAACTGTATCTATCTAACACGCTAGTTAGCTAATGCTAACTATCCAAGTAGCGAATGTTAGCTATCTAACAAGCTAGCTAGTGAATGTAAGCTATCTATCTATCTATCTAGCAAACCAGTTAGCTTACGTTATCTATCTACTACATACAGGAGCTAAATATATATTATTAGCTATCCATCTGTATCCATCGAACAAGCTAGAAAAACATTAGCTATCCATCTAAGTAGCGAAGTAGCTATCTTTCTACCAAGCTAAATCGCGATTGTTAGCTATCTAGCTAGCTTTTGGCTAAATTGATGCTAACAACTGCCGACAAATTAGTGCCAGATGGATGCAAATCACTCCTATGTAAAAAACAGTACTACATTTAGTTAAAGTAGAACAAATACACGGTATATAACCTGGAGTACTTTTACCTAATAGTGACTTTTATGAATGTTAATTTTATTTTCATGTCAACATCTCGTAGCGTTATGGATCTAGAAATAGGTTTCATGTTGTTTTATAACTAGGATGTGTTTCATTTCATATCAATCTCTCACGTGTTTACTGATTAATTCAACTTTATGAATGTCAAAGAGGCTAATTTAGTCTTCTGTATTAGCATGGGTCTAAAATAGGTTTCAAGAACCTTAAAAACAATGTGTGTCGTAACTCTGTCATTTCTTTCCACGATTAACCAAAATGAATTCCAGCAGTAAAGAGTTTTAGTTTCTGAAGGATGTTATTAACTCCTCTTTACCAGACCGACACATAATTAGTTTGATGGCGCGACAACAAAGAGGTACATTTGCATTTGTGCGACATCTTTCTGAAATAAGAGAGCATTCTTAAAGATTTCACGGCAGCTGGGAAGATGTTTTTTCATCCGGAGTAATTTGTCCCACAGCGAGTCGAAAACCCGCAAGAAAGAAAAACAGAGGAATGTTTTACATGAAAAAAGGTCAAGAACAAAAAACTGAGGCTGGCTTTAAAGTGTGTGTGTGTGTGTGTGTGTGTGTGTGTGTGTGTGTGTGTGTGTGTGTGTGTGTGTGTGTGTGTGTTGTGTGTGTGTGTGTGTGTGTGTGTGTGTGGGCCGAGATCAAACATATGGCGCTGCATCTGTTTAATATCCGTAATGCAGGATTTATGCACACTGGACAAAGTTGTGTTGTGTAAAGAAGGCGAGGGGCTGCAAACACATTATTGACCACGAGCCAAACTGCATATTATGGGATGTGGATGATTCATACTCTGCTACAGGAGATCGGGAGTTTCTGTAGTGGTCCCTGAAGGCAGCATCTCCCTGGTTCGCTCAACAAAAAGCTCTGCGGCAAACAAACGTTTTAGCACTTTGACATCCTTTGGCAGGCAGGAAAATCAAATTGGCAGCGACAGATTGTGAAATTCTCCACCTCTTGCATAGCTGACTGGCAAGAAGAAGAAGAAAGGTTGTTTCTGGGAGATATCTGCCAGGAAATCTAACAAGAAAAACCACCAAATTAAAGCCGGCGCTGAAAAATGGGCACGGATAAGATGCAAAAACTAAGATTTACAGGAAAAAATGAAGATTAATCTGATCGTTTACTGGCTGTTTTTTAAATTGGGGTATTTACTGACGTATTTTATGCTAAAATCTCTTCAGCTTGTGTTAAGCAAAGACCTTCATTTAGGATAACAACCAAAAACACGTTCAGAAAACCATTGACCTCCAGACCAGGGGATATGTCAAACTCTACTGAATTTCCAAGCTTTTCTCCTGTATTTCGGAAGTTCTTCGGACTGCTTTCCTAACCTTTCCTCTGGTTCCTTCCTAACCTTTCCTCTGGTTCCTTCCTAACCTTTCCTCTGGTTCTTTTAACCTTTCCTCTGGTTCCTTCCTAACCTTTCCTCTGGTTCTTTCCTAACCTTTCCTCTGGTTCCTTCCTAACCTTTCCTCTGGTTCTTTTAACCTTTCCTCTGGTTCCTTCCTAACCTTTCCTCTGGTTCTTTTAACCTTTCCTCTGGTTCCTTCCTAACCTTTCCTCTGGTTCTTTTAACCTTTCCTCTGGTTCCTTCCTAACCTTTCCTCTGGTGCTTTCCTAACCTTTCCTCTGGTTCTTTCCTAACCTTTCCTCTGGTTCTTTCCTAACCTTTCCTCTGGTTCTTTCCTAACCTTTCCTCTGGTGCTTTCCTAACCTTTCCTCTGGTTCTTTCCTAACCTTTCCTTCTGGTGCTTTCCTAACCTTTCCTCTGGTTCTTTCCTAACCTTTCCTCCGGTTCTTTCCTAACCTTTCCTCTGGTTCTTTCCTAACCTTTCCTCTGGATCTTTCCTAACCTTTCCTCTGGTTCGGTGCAGTTTCTCGGGATAATTAAAACAACCTAACCTAATAATAACCTACTAACGTTGATGGGTCATTACCTTATTTTTGACCTCTGTCAGGAACCAGCAACCTCAACAGATCTGCAGTTAATGAGTGAACAGTAATACCATTACACGCAGGTCAGAAGACGTTTAGCCCTTTATTAGCGGAGTAATGTAATAAGTATATTTATATAATGCTGTTTTCACATAAAGACATGGATGGTTTTAATACATGTTTCAAATATAGATGGGCTGTGTTAAACTGGTACGTTCCAGTAAATTAATTCCTGTTAATTTCTTGCATAATCCAGATATCAGGTCAGATAAATTATTCTACATGACAGTTTACAATTTAACATTAATGTCGAGGAAAAGAGCTTCACTAATAAATGAGAAGTGAGTGTATATTTAAATTATTTTAGATGAAGCAGATCTTTTAAGGAACTTTCTTTTCCCTTTCATTAGGATTTAAAGAACTATCTGAGGTAATTTGGGGGAAATTATGAGAAAATCTGAAGTGGTTCATATCTCTTTCACCCTAATGTAGCTGTAGTTCCTTTATAGCCCAACATTAGCCTCCTTTAGCTTAGCGGTGGTGACGTGAAGTCATGTGACCGTGCTGTAGTTCCTTTATAGCCCAACATTAGCCACCTTTAGCTTAGTGGTGGTGACGTGAAGTCATGTGACCGTGCTGAAAAATCTAATGGCGAAATCCCATTGGACCAGAGAGATGTATGTGAATGAATGAACAAACAGTGAGTGGGTTCCTTTGGAGGACTTTCAAACTAAATGCCAGTAAATTATCAGATTTATCTTCATTTTTTCATGTAAATATTACTTTTTGCATCCATCAGATCTTTGTGCCCATTTTTCAGTGCCGGCTATAATTTGGTGTATTTCTTGTACATTTCCTGGCAGATATCTCCCTGAAACAACCTTTCTTCTTCTTCTTCTTCTTCTTGGCCGGTCAGCTGTGCGGCAGGAAGTGAATTTCACAATCTCTCGCAGCCAATTTGATTTTCCTGCCTGCCAAATTATATGTTTTTGGATCACAAGAGTCGGATCGAAACACCGGTGGGCTTCCTTCCAGAGGAGACCCTCTTCAAAGCCAGAGTCAGAATGAGCTCACACACACACACACACACACACACACACAGCATGAACACAGCCTGCCACCCACACACACACACACACACACTTGCAGAGAAAGTCTCCATGTCTTGATGGCGAGTGTTTCATGGCTCATTTGTCTGAGTGTCGGAACAACAGAGAAACAGAGAGATAAAAACTAATGATAGAGAGGAAGAGAGAGGATGAATAATAGAAGGAAAATATGAGAGAGAGCAGGAATAATAAAAATGGAGAATGGGTGTAGAAGTAATGAAGCAGGAAGAACATCCTCCCTATTGTCTCTCTCGCTCCTCTCCAAATCTCCGTCTCCCTTCGTTTGGCTCTCGTCTTTCAAGTCGTTTCATCATCAGACTCAGAAATCACTCCAGGAACATTTTGATTCAGTCGAGTCGAGAGAGAGAGAGAGAGAGAGAGAGAGAGAGAGAGAGAGAGAGAGAGAGAGCAGCTGCTGGGTGACAGAGAGCGGCTTTCTGAACTCAAGATGTCAGGGAAAACACAAAAGGGCATAAAAAAAAAACACTAAATATCTTAAAAGAGACGCAAAGACGTGTGCAATTACTACAAAGAGATGGAAAAATGACTGCTGAGTGTTAAAGCTGTTGCAATATGATGAACAACAAACAAAGAGACGCAAAAATAACATGTAGGTTAGAATGACTTCAAAGAGACACAAAATGACTTCAAGGAGACGCAAAGACATGCAAAATGGTAACATAGAGACACGAAGCAGCAGCAAAGAGACACACAAAGACCTAAAAAGATGCAAAAATGACTTCAACGTGATGTAAAACAAACAACGAGACGCAGAACTACTTCCAAGAGATGTAAAATTACTTCAAAAAGATGCAGAATTGGTAAAAAAAAATCGACACTATGGCAACAAAAAGATGAAAAATGACAGCAGAGTTATAACCACCATATCTTTCTGATCAGCTACACACTTACACGCCCAACCGCCCTCTCAGGTCAGCGGATCAACTGCTCCTGAATGTGCCCAGAACCAAGTCAAAGCTCAGAGGGGGCCGTTGCTTCTCTGTAGCAGGTCCCACACTGTGGAACGATCTGCCCCTGCACATCAGACAGGCTCCCCACACTGTGGAACGATCTGCCCCTGCACATCAGACAGGCTCCCACACTGTGGAACGATCTGCCCCTGCTCATCAGACAGGCTCCCACACTGTGGAACGATCTGCCCCTGCACATCAGACAGGCTCCCACACTGTGGAACGATCTGCCCCTGCACATCAGACAGGCTCCCACACTGTGGAACGATCTGCCCCTGCACATCAGACAGGCTCCACACTGTGGAACGATCTGCCCCTGCACATCAGACAGGCTCCCACACTGTGGAACGATCTGCCCCTGCACATCAGACAGGTCCCCACACTGTGGAACGATCTGCCCCTGCACATCAGACAGGCTCCCACACTGTGGAACGATCTGCCCCTGCTCATCAGACAGGCTCCCACACTGTGGAACGATCTGCCCCTGCACATCAGACAGGCTCCACACTGTGGAACGATCTGCCCCTGCACATCAGACAGGCTCCCACACTGTGGAACGATCTGCCCCTGCACATCAGACAGGTCTCCACACTGTGGAACGATCTGCCCCTGCACATCAGACAGGCTCCCACACTGTGGAACGATCTGCCCCTGCTCATCAGACAGGCCTCCACACTGTGGAACGATCTGCCCCTGCACATCAGACAGGCTCCCACTGTGGAACGATCTGCCCCTGCACATCAGACAGGCTCCACACTGTGGAACGATCTGCCCCTGCACATCAGACAGGCCCCACACTGTGGAACGATCTGCCCCTGCACATCAGACAGGCTCCCACACTGTGGAACGATCTGCCCCTGCACATCAGACAGGCTCCCACACTGTGGAACGATCTGCCCCTGCACATCAGACAGGCTCCCACACTGTGGAACGATCTGCCCCTGCACATCAGACAGGCTCCCACACTGTGGAACGATCTGCCCCTGCACATCAGACAGGTCCCCACACTGTGGAACGATCTGCCCCTGCACATCAGACAGGCCCCACACTGTGGAACGATCTGCCCCTGCACATCAGACAGGCTCCCACTGTGGAACGATCTGCCCCTGCACAGACAGGCTCCCACACTGTGGAACGATCTGCCCCTGCACATCAGACAGGCTCCCACACTGTGGAACGATCTGCCCCTGCACATCAGACAGGCCCCACACTGTGGAACGATCTGCCCCTGCACATCAGACAGGCCTCCACACTGCCTGCTTTTAAATCGCTTCTTAAAACCCACCTCTTCTCCTTAGCGTATTAACATCTTTTAGAGCGTTGCTTTTATTGCTTTTAAATTGTCTATTGTTTTTACTTGTACTTTTATGGTGTGTGAGCTGAGCTGTGTTACTTTTTGTATGTTTAGTTTATTTGACTGTACAGCACTTTGGTCTGGAGGTTTAAAGTGCTCTATAAATAAAGCAGTATTGTATCGTATTGTATAAAGCGGCTGCAATATGATGAACAACAAACAAAGAGACGCAAAAAGAACACAAAGAGATTTAGAACGACTTCAAGGAGACGCAAAGACATGCAAAATGGTTTCATAGAGACACAAAGTAGCAGCAAAGAGACAGACAATGACCTACAAAGATGCAGAATTGGTAAAAAAGAGACATAATTGCAACAAAAAGATGCAAAGCAACGTATACCAAACACCACAAGACGCAACACTACTTCAAAGAGACGCAAAGCAGCTGCAATGACTAACAAAATGATTATGAAAGAATCCAAATGACAGGAAACGGGCTCAAAACGGAACAAAGAGACACAAGGAGATGATCTATAGTCACAACATGATTAAAAATGACTAAAAAGATGCTAAACCACCTACAAAAATGGCCCCAAAGACTTGAAAAAGGGTTGAAAGCGATAAGAAATCTATAGAAAAAGGCGCGAAACAGATTCAAAGAAACACAAAAGGGTTCAAAATGGCTTAAAAAGAAGCATCACACGTACAGAGAGAGGAAGAGTCTCACACCTTTAATCTCCATGCAGCTCGTTGGAGGATCCCAGACATTTTGATAATGAATCTGAGAGACGATAGATAGATTACTAGTTAGAATGCACATTCTTGATATCAGAAATTCAATTTGAACTAGTTATAATTCCATTTTTATTTTTAACTAGTTCAAATTGTATTTCTGATATCAACAATTGGCGATTCGACTAGTTGAAATTGAATCATTGATATCAGGAATTTGTATTTTTACTAGTTCAAATGTAATTGTAACTAGTAACAATTGAATTACTGATATCAGAAATTGGTATTTGAAGAAGTTCAAATGCATGAAATGAATGAGAAAAACGATGCAAATCTCTCTAGTTTAAAATCGCATTTCAGATATCAAGAAATACACATTACAACTAGTTAAGATTGGGTTTCAGATATCAAGAAATACACATTACAACTAGTTAAGATTGGGTTTTTGATATCAGAAATGAACATTATTACTAGTAAGAATAGATGTTTTGATATCCTCCAGAAGTGAATAAAAGCTAAATCGGCTTGCCATAGAAAAGAAGCATCACATGTACAGAGAGAGGAAGAGTCTCACACCATGCAGCTCGTTGGAGACATTTTAATAATGAATCTGAGAGACGCAGTGAAACGCTTCGTCTCCGGGGAAGTCCTCCTTAACTTCAGAAACCTTGATTAACCCTCGCAGGCCCTCAGTTTCCTCCCTTTATCACTGAGTCCTTTATCTCATTATCACAGAAACAGAAAACTGATCAGAACCAGAACCAGAACCAGGTTCATCACCAGGTGGGTTGACTCGTACGAGGAATTTGACTTGGTGTCGTGGTGCATACATTAAAGTTAAAAAAACAACAAAAAAACACAGAGAGAAAACTATTTTAAGAAAACTATAATAACATTAAAAAATATAAGAACAAATATAGTGAAACAGAAAATTAAATAAAGCAGTATTTACATTGAAATAGAATGGAATTAAATATAAAATATGTGAAAAAACCGATATTGTCAACATTGAGTGCATTAATGTAATGCATAGAGTCTGCGTGATTATTAACCCTTTAGTGTTATATCTCAAATACTAAAAATAAAGAGTCAGAAGAGAGGAAAGGAGATCAAGGGACTCCTTCTCCTCGTTAGGCTTTAATGAGTCTGATCCGGACTTCAGAGAGGATGAAGAGGATGAAGGAGGAAGACGAGGAGTATCTGAAGTCAGCTGGACTTTGTGGGTTAATTACTCCGACTTCCCCTCCCACTGCTCTGCACTCTGAGTTAACGCCATAATAACACATTAAAGGTCATCTACCATGAACATCCTCTTCTCCATGTCTCTTCTACATCAACATGTGTCCCCTCTTCTCCATGTCTCTTCTACATCAACATGTGTCCCCTCTACATCAGCATGTGTCCCCTCTGTGGGAAGAGACTCTCTCTTTACACAGAGGGGACACATGTCTCTTCTACATCAACATGTGTCCCCTCTGTGTAAAGAGAGTCTCTCTTTACACAGAGGGGACACACGTCTCTTCTACATCAACACGTGTCCCCTCTACATCAGCATGTGTCCCCTCTGTGTAAAGAGACTCTCTCTTTACACAGAGGGGACACATGTCTCTTCTACATCAACATGTGTCCCCTCTTCTTCATGTCTCTTCTACATCAACATGTGTCCCCTCTTCTTCATGTCTCTTCTACATCAACATGTGTCCCCTCTGTGTAAAGAGACTCTGAAAGTCTCAGGAACAAAGATTCTCTCTCTTTTTGTCCTGATCCATTTCTATAAAAACCTGTCTGAAAATGAGCTGATCAGATTTTGGCCACTTTATGATGTCATAACGATGTTTTGGCTTGTGTAACCATTAGCCAATCAGCAACCAAGGTAACCCCCCCCCCCCCCCACCTTATCACCTGAATCTCCTCCTAGAGCACCATTGAGTTCTTTGTAACCAAATCTCTCTCAGAGGGGCGTGGGGAGGGGCTCCTTATTTTCATCTAAAGTAACAGACAGAGAATCAGCACTTTGGAAACAGGGCTGAAACAGAGGGGATTATGGGTAATGCTGCAATGATCTGTTTGGTGTTTCAGCCAATCAGAGACAGGCTCTTGATATATCTGAGACCTGTGATATATTGATGAAGAGGAGGATAATAGGGGACCTTTAACACAACTTGTTTTTAACAGCGCTAATTTTTGTTGGACGTTCTGTGACCCTCGGCCCACTTTGTGGTTTGTAAAATACAGAAATGACGCAGTAACTTTGTGGAAAGCGAGCAGAAACAAATGGAGAAACAAGGGTCCAGATTCACAGCACCAACGGAGGGTTCAATATGGCAACAAGGTGATTAGAAATGACAAAAAGGAGGTACAAATAAGCACAAAGAGACACTAAAGAACTACAAAGAGACACTAAAGAACTACAAAGAGACACAAAACAAAACAACTACAAAGAGATTCAAACAACTACAAAGAGACACAAAACAACTACAAAGAGACACTAAAGAACTACAAAGAGACACTAAAGAACTACAAAGAGACACAAAACAGCTGCAGAGAAACGCTGGATTACAAACAGAGACTCAAAATGTCCACATTGCAACGATCGCCCCACAAACATGGCATATCCCAATGCCACTTCAAACTATGGAGAGAGAAGAGTCCTGTGTGTGTGTGTGTGTGTGTGTGTGTGTGTGTGTGTGTGTGTGTGTGTGTGTGTGTGTGTGTGTGTGTGTGTGTGTGTGTGTGTGTGTGTGTGATCTGAACAATGTTTATTCATAGGATTGCAGCGTTTGGCTGAATGTTCTGGAAGCAGCGCGGCAAACAGCAAGTCATGCAATATTAATGTCAATAGGCCATCTGGTTTTCAGCTCTTTCTCAGATTTGGTGCGACGTGTTGAAGGAGCGACTCGTGAAATCTTAACTGTGCATTAACAGAGGAACGTGCAAGAAAAAAAAAGCATTCAATCTATTTTGAAAGTCTCTGGTGACTCGGCGCCGCAGGACGATGTAAAGGTTAAAAAAGATCAGATTCATGCTACCGTGTTTAATTATTACAGGAACATAGAGACGGAGGAAAACTAGGACGACCTTTCAGAGTATATGTATATTCTTAGGGTCAACCAATTAAAACATTTCATCGCAATTAATGGCATCATGTTCATAGTTAACTCGCAATTAATCACACATTCATCAGTTTTAAATTAACCTTAAAGGGAAGTGAAGTCATGTGACTGTGCTGTAGTTCCTTTATAGCCCAACATTAGCCTCCTTTAGCTTAGCGATGGTGACGTGAAGTCATGTGACCGTGCTGTAGTTCCTTTATAGCCCAACATTAGCCACCTTTAGCTTAGCGGTGGTGACGTGAAGTCATGTGACCGTGCTGTAGTTCCTTTATAGCCCAACATTAGCCGCCTTTAGCTTAGCGGTGG
>CM062278.1:31415074-31420074 GCA_031216635.1 Dissostichus eleginoides
ATGGGAGTCGAGGGGGAGACAGAAGAGAGAGAGAGACAATGGGAAAATGAGTGATGGAGGGCGAGAGAATAAAAGGAGATGTATGGGGATTAGGGAGGAGAGCAAGGTTACTGTCAGTGTGTGTGTGTGTGTGTGTGTGTGTGTGTGTGTGTGTGTGTGTGTGTGTGTGTGTGTGTGTGTGTGTGTGTGTGTGTGTGTGTGTGTGTGTGTGTGTGTGTGTGTGTGGAGGCTTCGCTGCTTACAGGGATTAGTCTGGAATATTACCGGACGATAAAAAGAGAAAGAATTGCACAATCAACGTAACTTTTAAGATGTTTTCTGTCTTTTTAACGTGGAGATTTACGGGCTTTGGATTCACAACAAACTGAACATCTTTGGGGTTTAAACAAAGGATCAAATATTAGCATTTAGTTTGCTAATCTCTAAGTTATTTGTCGAGCGAAAATATCAAGAAATGCCATTTTTAGCTTCATAAATATGGAGATTTTCTTGCATTTTCTGTTTTATTTTATATTAAAGTCCATATTTGTGGGCTTTAGACTCGCAGATCAGCTCATTCTCTGACGTCTAACAATCAAACAGGAGTTTCAGGTTTATTTTCTAATGATTGTTAGTGACAGGTGAAATATATTTACTCCTCTTTAGCTCCGTGTTGGTCTCCATCTTCATCCTCTAGTCTCTAAATGTTCAGCTTTCTGCATCAGATGTCCGTCTTCTGTTGCTCGGTAGAAAGCGTCACTATTTCCAAACAATTCATCTTAAAGTAAAGCCTCAGATAAGAGAGATAAGAGAAAGGACTTTATTCATCCCGAAGGAAGTTGTTGTGCCAGAAATACAATAAACACAGCAGCATGATAATAACACAGTGATAAAAAGAGCATTAGATATCTACAGGAAACAGACGGTCACATCATGACTGTAAAAAACTGTACAGTGACCAGCAGTGTTTAGTAGTGCAACAAAACGTAGTGGCAGATACGTAACTGCAAGTTATTATAGAACATTATTAATAATAATATTGCACATGTTATATAGCAGAGAGAGTTTTGATGTGAGGATGATTTTGTGACTTTTTTGAAGCCAATCAGAGTCCAACTTTAGACGAGTGAGAGCCCTTCCGATAGTGCAGCAGCTTAGAAAAATGATGGGGACACGGCGGATAAAAGCACCACATTTTTTCCATGTGTTCTACATCACCATAGCTTTAAATTGGGGGGGGGGGGGGGCACTTCATCAAGATGGCGGATGGCAAATGCATGCAAAAGCTATAAGTGCCAATATCTCGGCTTCCAAGCCACTTAGAAGGTCAATCTTGTGTCAAAATATACATGTTCTGGGTCAGGGAATGCCTTAAGGCTATTGAGAATATCATAATGTGACTATTGTTTGCCAATATTTAATTATTTGGTCCATTCGGGCAATATATAAATTCAATTAGGCTCATTGTAGACCCCTTCATTAGGACCCAATTTCAATGAATAAATGACTGAGATTGAACAAATATATGTTCTAAATTCCCTTTTCATCTCTACCCACTGACACAACTCACATAGCCGAATAGTGGGCGGGTACTATTCATCTTGCCAATTCCCACTCTCTCACAAAGCTGTCGCTCTGGAGAAAGCGTCAGGTGACTGCAGGTGCTGATGCTGTAAGTCATTTTGTTCAAAGTACATCAAGAAAGACAAAGTCTAGAGCCTGCAGGAACTTTAAAGACTGTTTGCAGCAACTCGTACAGATGTGACAGGTGTCGACTCGGCAGAGAGCGTGGAGGAGGAGGAGAGGAGGAAGAGAGGAGGAGGAGAGGAGGAGGAGAGGAGAGGAGGAAGAGAGGAGGAGGAGAGCGTGAAGCTAATTCTTCACACAATACAAGGTTCTGGAGGAAACCTGCAAACTCTCAGGAGAACGCCAATCACTGTGTTCAGAAAACACATGGAGGCAAAGAGAGGAGAGGAGGGGGAGAGGAGAGGAGGGGGAGAGGAGGAGGAGAGGAGGGGGAGAGGAGGAGGAGAGGAGGAGGAGAGGAGGAGAGGAGGAAGAGAGGAGGAAGAGAGGAGAGGAGGAGGAGAGGAGGAAGAGAGGAGAGGAGAGGAGAGTTGGAAGAGAGGAGGGGGAGAGGAGGAAGAGAGGAGAGGAGAGGAGAGGAGAGGAGGAAGAGAGGAGGAAGAGAGGAGGAAGAGAGGAGGGGGAAGTATGGGAAACACATCATTTGCTCTTAAACCCACACTGTAAAAAAGAAACTCGTAAAAAAACGGTCACAGTACCGGCAGCAGCGGCTGCCAAACAAAAACCCTTAAATTAAAGTAAAATACTTTATCTGAAATAAAGTGCAAAAGCCATTAATTTACAGGAATTGTCCTTAAAGATTTTACAGGAAAACATTGTAATTGTACAGATTTATCTGCTCTTTTTCACCTCCAGGTCTGGATCAATCAATCAATGTTTATTGATAAAGCCCAATATCACAAATGTTACATGTGTCTCAGTGGACTTCACGGTTTGTACGGAGTATCAATACGACCCCCTCCCCCCCGGACCCTCACATCGGACAAGGAGACACTTCCAGAGAAAGCCCACAGTTAAAGGGGGAAATGTTAGAGACCTGGAGGAGAGCAACAGGACTCACTTTCTACCTGGAAGCTTTTTAAGTCCTTTCAAATCCTCCTGGACTTCAGATATAAAACAAACGGCACAATCATGAAAACCCTCAGACTGTCAGTCCTGCAAAAGTAACGCCTGCGAACGCCTCGGGCCTCAGGGTTCAAGTGAACCAACACAGAGACTCAAATGACTGCAGCACACAGAGAGCGGAACAAAGGCAGGTTGTTTGGACTTTTAGACTTCTGTTAAGGCTCTGCAAGCTGCACTGGATGGGGATGGCCTCTGGGTCACCATAACAACAACGCAGGCTTACAGTGTGGTTGATCAAATGTTAGGAAGGGATGCCAAAGCACACACAGAGCAACGTTAGCATTCATTGGTTGTTCAACTTCAACAACTACGATCCACACTGAGATCATCTCTAAATAAGCCAATTGGTAAACGTCATGTTCATGCCGAAAGGGCCAGAAATAAATGGTGCTTTCAGCTGATAAAATATCAGAAATCTATGTCTTTGTCGTTAGAATTGACACGTGATGATCTGCTTTGAAACACTGGGATGGACATTTCCTGACAATATGATGTGCATCTGTTTTTTCATGACTCCTCTCTAAACTCAGGAAAATATCTGCGTGTTGTTTCTGTCAGAAATTCAACCGTGGACTCGTATATAGAAACATTGCCAATTATTTTTGGCACCTCTTTGACTCGTTTAAGTGGCAGAAAGTCAAGAAATGCTGTTTTGGACTTCAATAAACTAGGATGGACATTTCACTTACGTTTTATTGACTATTCATCTGGAAACATACGTACATTGCATCCCAATTTTTGAATTGTTTTAGTATTTACTCGTCTTTTAGCTCGGTTTTGGCCGTGGCGAACCGTGTCTTTCACAACTGGACCTTCTGTAGACACAAGATGTCAGACTTAGTATATTTGTTAATAATTACATACAACACATGGAATGTGTGTGTGTGTGTGTTCCAAGTGAATCTGCGGCCCCCTGGTGGCCAGTACATCCATTATGTGGCCCCCACCACCATCCAAGTTGCCCATCCCTGATCTAGATCCTCTGTCTCGAGCCAGTGAACTACTGGGCCTTCTAGAGCAGTGGTTCTCAACTGGTGGGTCGCGGACCCGTTTCGAGCGGGTCGCAGATGTGTGAGTGAAGGGAAAAGTTGAAAAAAATATATATATCTTCTTCTTTTTTTTGGAAAAAAGTCAAACTTGTATTTTGAAGGCCCGGTGTTCTAACGCTGTGCGTGCAGTGGGCATTGGACTGGAAGTACCGGAGACCATAAACGGTTTTGAAAACGTCTGTCACGTAGTGATCATCTTCTCAACAAAAAATCTTTGCTGATGTTTTCTCGAGTCTTCTGGCCAATCAGAATCAAGATTGTTGCCGGAAGTCCCCACGGAGAATAACTTTGATGTAGAACTACTCTTTATACATCCATGGGTACAACTTCAGATAGAAATGAACACACAATGAAATATGACCCCCGGTCTGATGATTGACAGGTCACAGAACAATGGGAGCTATCTACCCTTACCCACAAAGTGATTCACACAGACTCTCTCCTCTTTGCTCTTCTCTCTGTGAGGAGCAGCAAGCTGTCAGAACTAAGTGAAACACAAACAATGGCATCAAATATTATGAATATGTCGGGTAGTAATAGATTTATTTATGTTCTTCTCAGAGTGTACCAGAATGCGTAGTTTATATGTTAGTATTTCTAAAAATCTCCTGGGGGAGAATCCCCCCAGACCCCCTGCTGGGGTTGGGTTTTCAGCATGTGGGCCTTTTTATGATATACAGTTCAGCTTTGATTCCATCATCTCATTAAACCTCTTTTAAAAGCATTCTTTAGTTCTGTGAAGGGATATAAGGGATGCACTGTACTTCACTTTAATATTGTGTCCTGAAAAGCGTATATTTATTACAGCACGATTTTTTGTTGAATAGATTTGAGTGGTTCAAATTTCGGGTCGCGATTTATTGGCAAAGGAAAAAGTGGGTCCTGAGGCCTGACCAGTGGAGAACCACTGCTCTAGAGCACCTGGAACCGAGGGAAACTCTGAAAGAACACGCCCATTGGCTACAAATCAATATATGATTGGTTGATCAAACTGTCAGTCCGAACGTCCGCTCTCATTCAGTGCAACGGCCAGGGCCTTCTATCAAGGATACAGAATACCTTGTTGAAGGATATTCTACCCAGAGACCCAGAACAAGATCTGATTGATTACTTTTTTTTTCTAACACAAAACCACTCAATGCGTCGTGCATGGACCGAGAAGGAGAAACAAATCAATGTAACACTGTGATATTACAGATCAACAACACACATACCATTCTCTTTTATTCATTTGATTTAGATTTATTACATTTGATTTAT
>CM062278.1:31425074-31472574 GCA_031216635.1 Dissostichus eleginoides
CACACACACACACACACACACCACATGTACTTTAACATCTCATTAACAACATCTTCAGATCTCTTAAAAGGGACGGCACGCTGAATACTCGCTGTGTACTACTGCACGTACTTTAGTAAAAGTACTCAGATCTTGTACTTGAGTAAAAGTAGAAGAGAGGAGGGAGAGGGATTCTCACTAATCACTAACCAAGGAGGAGTGGATTCAGTAATCTACTGGTGATGAACGTTTTGAGACATCCATTTGAGGATATCCTGGAGGCAGGCAGTTAAACATGGAAACTGCTGTTGTTCTTACGGATGATGTGGTCAAGAGGGAGCATGTAAACAGGAAAGAGAAGTGGACCCAGCACTGATCCTTGGGGTACCACCTCTTCACCCTCTTAGTGCAGCATTTACCAATTTACAGCCATTCATAGAGAGGCTGCCATACAAGGAGCCCACTGCTCAGAGAAACTAACATCCACACATCGGCCATCGGGAGCAGCTCGGGGTCAAGTATCTTGCTCAATTTACATCAGGATCAAACCCCCAACCCTTCCATTGGTAGAAACCTCTCACAGCCCCAGTCCCCCAAACTGGTATCTGGACCACCTCGACTCTAACCATCAGATCAATGTCTTCCTGTGCAGCAAACTCAAGATATCAACATGTTCAGATCAGAAGTCCAGACACGAAGAGCGTGGCTTTGACGTAACTCCAACCCCAGAGATGACTTGATAACTCTAACCCTCCAAAGTTTCCACTGATGATGAGATGAAGAAGTGACTTTTGTTGGACAAGCTGCAGACTGAAGTTTCAGATTGTAAAAAAGCATGCGTTACTGCTCATACCAGGTCTATTAATAGGCAAGGACATTTTATTTAATACAACATCTTTCTACTCAAGGCAATTCAAAGTGCTTTACAACAATGAAAGACATTAAGAGCATTAAGAAATAGTGCAGCAGAAACATATTATAAAATGGCATTTTAAAGCACAAATTTCAAAGCAAAGATAATAAAACATGAATAACAAAGGAACATGAATAAAAGTTACAGTGCTCGAGCAGCAGCGTTCTGAATCAGCTGCAGCTTTCTAATAGATGTTTTAGTACGACCTGTAAAGACACCATTACAGTAGTCTAGTCTACTGAAGATAAAAGTAAGTAAGTAAAATGTATTTATAAAGTGCTTTTCACAGACATAGTCACAAAGTGCTTGACAAAACATCATAGGAATCATAAAAGATTAAATGACCACAAAAGCCACGTGTTAAGAAGTGCTAAAAACTGAATACAAACATAAAAACACAATAAACAATAAAAACACAATAAAAAATAGAATAAAACCACACAAGTTACCCAAATGCCTGCCCAAACAGGAATGTCTTTAAATGGCATGTAAAAGAGTCTAAAGACTCAGCGGACTGTAGATGAGCGGGCAGAGGGTTCCATAGCTTAGGAGCCACGGCCTCGAACACTCGATCACCTTAAGGGTCTGAAGGCGAGTGCGTGGGACGGACAGTAGACTGAGCATGTTTGACCTGAGAGAGCGAGCTGATGAGTATGGGTGAATGAGGTCAGCCACATATGCAGGAGTCTGACCCGGCAATGCTCTGTAAGTGAGGGTGAGGATTTTAAACTGGATCCAATAAACTACAGGGAGCCAGTGAAGAGATCTGAGTATCGGGGTAATGTGGGACCGTTTATTTGACCGGGTGAGAAGTCTAGCGGCAGCTTACTGGACTGCCTGCAGGCGATCAAGAGCAGACATGCTGAGAGACGAGAAAAATGCGTTGCAATAGTCAATGCGAGATTAGATAAACGCATGTATAATCATCTCTAGTTCAGCCGTTGAAACTGCAGATCTCAGTTTACTAATGTTTCGTAGGTGGAAGAAACAAGATCTGGTCAGTTGCCTAACATGGGTGTCAAACGACAAGGATTGGTCAAATATTACCCCTAAGTTACGTAGTTTGGAGTGGGCAGCAATTTACATCAATTTACATGAACTTCTCTAATAACTAATTTGCTTATGTTGTTTATGTTTGCACCACCATACGCCAAAGCAAATCCCTTCTATGTTTAAAAGTACCTGCCAATAAACTCCATTCTGATTCTGATTCAAGTAAACATTGATATATTGAATGCAGGGGCTGGGATCAAACCCCCAGCCCTTCCATTGGTAGAAACCTCTCACAGCCCCAGTCCCCCAAACTGGTGTCTGGACCACCTCGACTCTAACCATCAGATCAATGTCTTACTGTGCAGCAAACTCAAGATATCAACATGTTCAGATCAGAAGTCCAGACACTAAGAGCGTGGCTTTGACCTCAGTCTAAACCCAAAGATTACTGATAACTCTAACCCTTCAGAGTTTCCACTGAACTTGAGATAAAGATGTCATGTTTTCGGTCCACCAATGAGACGCTGTTGCTGAGGGTTGATACAGATCTTATTAGTGAGTGGTGTCAGTGATTGCACAACACTCACGAGGAAACCTCCGAGCAGAATGGCTGCAGTCTCAGAGCTCTCCGTGCTGCTGTTTGCTCTCATCAGCAACATTCACGCTGAAGAACTCATCGTCATCAGAAAGGAAAGAGACTCTCTCACCATCAAGCTCCCAGAGGAGGCCGGCTCCTGCCTGATCTCCAGATCTGTTGGTGAGGGGAAGCTGGTCCTGTGGAACACCTCTGACCTCTGGCCCCAGAACTCCTCAGTACCTGAAGACCTGAAACAACGACTTGTCAGCATGGCCGATACTTCTTCCTACAAGATCCAGAACCTGACCCATTCAGACTCCGGCCTGTACCAAGAGGAGTGCTGGACTGAGGGCAAAGTGACTCATGAGAAACACTTCACAGTTACTGTTTGTGGTTCAATATATGGGCCCTGGCTTGAATTCATTGAAGATAAAGAAACAAAAGACCTGCCTTGTCATGGAGCAGCTGACCACCTGGATGTCCAGTGGCTCAGACGCGATTATCGATACGTACAGAAAATATGGACCAGAGTTTTTGGGGACAATACGGCATCAGTGATGGACAATGATAGAGGAAAATACCAAGTGGTGACAAACACATCAGCTCTACGTATATCCAATATCTCAACAACTGACCTTGGAGATTACACCTGTCTGCTGATGAACCAACAGCAGTGTGTTAGTGGTAACCCTGTAGACTATCAGCTTTCAGAGAGGATCTATCACTCAGTTGAAGACATGGCTGTGTTGCAGTGCCCTGTCACTGGTCTCAGTGAAGAGAAGCCTCCATATTGGAAGACTAGACTCTACAACATTCACCACGAACAACATAACCTGTCTGTGGATGTAATGGACCAGAACTACTCTCTGGTGTTAACATCGGTAACGTTAAATCACTCAGGTCTGTACTCTTGTAAAACCTTCACTACCTTGAAAACTTATTGGCTGGTGGTGTGCCCCAAATTCCCCCCCCCTGCTGTAGAGCTCTTCTCAGGGGGAGAAGAAGTCACTCTCAGATGCAAAGATTGGGAAAAGGGTCAGGGTCATCGTTGGATCTTTAAGTCGAACCGAACCAAAGGAAGAACCATTAGTTTATATTCTAATCAGGTCAGGAGCAATGTGCGCAGGGACACTGATGGGAGATTGGTGATTTCTAACGTCTCTCTGCAAGACACAGGAGAGTATTGGTGTGCAGTTGGTGACGATGATGATTATCAGTGTCTGTCTTCAACCAAAACCCTCCTGTACAGAGACCCCTTTGGGGTTCACTCCACCTTCTACGCAGTGAGATGCTCAGCGCTCAGTGTTCTGCTGCTGATGCTCTGTGTTGCTGTAGTCACTGTGATCCTGAGGACCAGAACACGGGACACTTAATATGCATCTGTTCATTTCACTTCACTCTGTCCTCGTCCTCTTTAATACAGCGGCTCAGAAACAGGATTTAAAACACTGGATGTTAGACATTCATGCAAACACAACATCTGAGTCTGATCACAAGAGATAGAGACAGAGAGAGAGAGAGGTTACAGAGACCAACGGCAAAG
The DNA here is from genome assembly GCA_031216635.1 of Dissostichus eleginoides. Lineage (NCBI taxonomy): Eukaryota > Metazoa > Chordata > Actinopteri > Perciformes > Nototheniidae > Dissostichus > Dissostichus eleginoides. The sequence continues at coordinate 31,429,080 of CM062278.1, forward strand.
TGTAACATCATTATTATTATTTCGGTTGATAAATTATTTGACAATTTGAAATATAGAAAAGGTGAAACTTCCGAAAGTAAATAAAATATATAAACACCCCAAAATATAAATATCCCAAAATACCGAGAAAAAACGGTTTTAAAAGTTGAAAGTAAATAAAGATATTGTTATTAATATAAACATATAATTAGTTTTGTATGAATATATTACTTGATATTGTAAATATATGTGTTTTGCTCTTCTTGTAAAGACTTGTGATGTTAGGATCCCTGCTCCGCTCTGCTCCGTGTGTTTTTATATATTGTTAAATGTTCACTTATCAACCTTTTAAACATCGCTTTCACATTCAATGATTTTAATCCCCTTATTTTTAATCCTGTGTTTTTATTCTGATGTTTTATTTCAAATCTTTTAATTCGATGTGAAAGAATGTGATTGATCTTTGATGCATTTCATACCTCCTGTATCTCTCATGGTGTCAGTGTTATATCATGTGTTCTCATACCTTGGTATATATATCTATCAGTTATCAAGGGTCTGTATAATAAAGATTACAAATAACCAATCAGACCTGGAAGACCCTTCTTGCTGTTTTGTGATCATTATAATATTATTATTTACAACAGAGCTTTAAAATGACTGACTCATATTCAAAAGTAACGTCCACAAAGTCGATAAATTATGAATCCTTTCCCTCCTATCAGATGCTTCTCGTTGTAACGAGGCCACACTTCAGCCCATTATGATTATAATGTATAGTTCTTATTAATTTTCTCTCTCTTTTATTTAAGTAATTGTTATGTAAACTGAGATAAACATAGATATCTTTCTACATGATTAAAGTCAGATGATTGCCCCCCATGGAGAGATGTATGTTATATGCGCAGTAACTACTCTGCACACATTAGAGTACGTTAGAGGGGAAGGGGCTCAAATGCATAAAAGGGCACATCGGAGATATTTGTTCATCATTTAATAAAAATGTGCCTATTTTTTGTGACAGTTAATATTGAAATGTTTGTATTTAAAACAAACCCATGACTAAGGTTTGTCCAAACACTGCTTCGTGACTTTGTTTACAATTAAATGCACACACACACATCTATCTCCAGCCTTCAGTGAGCAGGCCTCACACACACACACACACACATCTACAACCTTAGAATAAAGTTAGTGTTACCGTTTTGATTTGAACATATTATATTGAGTTATTCCGGTTTTATCTGAGTTATATTCGTGCCGTTCAGCAGCAGATCTGTCACTTTGACGGCTCGTTTGTAGCCGTGTGTGTGTGTGTGTGTGTGTGTGTGTGTGTGTGTGGTGTGTGTGTGTGTGTGTGTGTGTGTGTGTGTTTGTGCTCTGCCTCTGTACTGGAGGATCTGCATTCTGATTGGCTAAAGCACTTGGAGCTTTTGTGTTGTTAACCCTTTGTGAGCTGGGTTACATGTGCTAAAGAAAAACATTATAAATGATATTTTACAAAGAGGGCCCTTCTTTTATAGCAGGCCAAAGGGCAGGTGCACGTGCCTGTATGCGGGTTTATGTTGTGTGTGTGTGTGTTATGTCTGAATGTTTACAAAAATGACGATAAAAAGAGTATTAAATCAAAGAAATGAGGAATCTGAAATGTGGATAAAAAGGGGTTTAACCCTCCAGATGGAAACCTCTCAGTATATCAAAGGTTCTAAAGGGTTAGTTGGATTATAAGGGGAAGTTTGTGGAGGTTTCATGGACATCTTTCAGAGAGATGAGAGGAGCCAAAACCACTGAGGCTCCAACACAGATCCTGAGATATGGAGGAACAGCGTCACAGAGTGAAGGACTGGAGCCTCGGATCACTCTGTTCTCAAAGTGTGGGGGGGGGGGGGGGGGGGGACACTTTTTCAGATAGAAATAAAACTGTATTGCACTCCACCCTTTATTTTGTACACACTAGTTTCCTAGAGAGGGTTCACAGAGTCAGAGTTATTGAGGAAGCCAATGACCTCCGTCTTCTTTCAAGAGTGTTGAACACGTGAACTACACACTCTGGTTCTGAGAGGAAAATAAAGAACAAGACAACATTTACTTCAGACTAACAGACCAACAACACCGCTGCATGTACCAGCATGTAGGAATACTCTGTTACAGTAAAAGTATTGCATTCTTAAGTACAGTACTTTGTAAATGCACTTAGTTACTTTACCCTCAGATTTTTACTGAATATAAACTGATGATTCTGTGAGTTGTGAACAACATGAATCAAGGAGAGATTCTCTCTGTCTGGATTTTCTGCAGATGAAATGAAATCCTTGCAGATTTTCCTGGATTTAGCAAAACATGTTTTTTTTTAAAGCAGACCCTCCAGAGAGCGGCTCACTACGTCTTTAATTTTTCTGTGATCTGAAGCTCAAAACATATTAAAACATTTAAAGTCTGGCTCGGTTATAAATAGTCTGTTTTTAACTTCTTAAAAACATGTTTATTCCTTCATTTAATCCTCATTAAAGGTCAATGTGAGAGATTTATGAGGATGTTGATATATTCAGATTCAATACCCTGTTAAAGAAGAATGCAGGCTTTGTTGATGTTGAGTTTTCTCTGCTATTATTGGGTTATTTTTAGTTTGAAAAGACGACAATTTAATTTCTAATAAAGCTGTTACTGGAGAAACCTGAGTGGCTTTTTAAGTGGAGAAAATACTCTTTAATTTCCTCATTTAATACATCACATAAAACAACTCCTTCCGGAATAAAATATTGGTTGACTGAGCTAAAGGAGGCTAATGTTATATATAAAGGAACTACAGCACGGTCACATGACTTCACGTCACCAACGCTAAGCTAAAGGTGGCTAATAGTGGGCTATAAAGGAACTACCGCACGGTTACATGACTTCACGTCACCACCGCTAAGCTAAAGGTGGCTAATGTTGGGCTATAAAGGAACTACAGCACGATCACATGACTTCACGTCACCACCGCTAAGCTAAAGGCGGCTAATGTTGGGCTATAAAGGAACTACAGCACGGTCACATGACTTCACGTCACCACCGCTAAGCTAAAGGCGGCTAATGTTGGGCTATAAAGGAACTACAGCACGGTCACATGACTACACGTCACCACCGCTAAGCTAAAGGCAGCTAATGTTGGGCTATAAAGGAACTACAGCACGATCACATGACTTCACATCACCACCGCTAAGCTAAAGGCGGCTAATGTTGGGCTATAAAGGAACTACAGCACGGTCACATGACTTCACGTCACCACCGCTAAGCTAAAGGCGGCTAATGTTGGGCTATAAAGGAACTACAGCACGGCCACATGACTTCACGTCACCACGCTAAGCTAAAGATGGCTAATGTTGGGCTATAAAGGAACTACAGCACGGTCACATGACTACACGTCACCACCGCTAAGCTAAAGGCAGCTAATGTTGGGCTATAAAGGAACTACAGCACGGTCACATGACTTCACGTAACCACCGCTAAGCTAAAGGAGGCAAATGTTGGGCTATAAAGGAACTACAGCACGGTCACATGACTTCACGTCACCACTGCTAAGCTAAAGGAGGCTAATGTTGGGCTATAAAGGAACTACAGCACGTTCACATGACTTCAAGTCACCACCGCTAAGCTAAAGGCGGCTAATGTTGGGCTATAAAGGAACTACCGCACGGTCACATGACTTCACGTCACCACCGCAAAGCTAAAGGTGGCTAATGTTGGGCTATAAAGGAACTACAGCACGATCACATGACTTCACATCACCACCGCTAAGCTAAAGGCGGCTAACGTTGTGTTATAAAGGAACTACAGCACGGTCACATGACTTCACGTCACCACCGCTAAGCTAAAGGCGGCTAATGTTGGGCTATAAAGGAACTACCGCACGGTCACATGACTTCACGTCACCACCGCTAAGCTAAAGGTGGCTAATGTTGGGCTATAAAGGAACTACAGCACGATCACATGACTTCACGTCACCACCGCTAAGCTAAAGGCGGCTAATGTTGGGCTATAAAGGAACTACAGCACGGCCACATGACTTCACGTCACCACCGCTAAGCTAAAGGCGGCTAATGTTGGGCTATAAAGGAACTACAGCACGGTCACATGACTTCACGTCACCACCGCTAAGCTAAAGGCGGCTAATGTTGGGCTATAAAGGAACTACAGCACGGTCACATGACTTCACGTCACCACCGCTAAGCTAAAGGAGGCTAATGTTGGGCTATAAAGGAACTACAGCACGGTCACATGACTTCACGTCTCCACCGCTAAGCTAAAGGAGGCTAATGTTGGGCTATAAAGGAACTACAGCACGGTCACATGACTTTATAATAAGGAGATTATACAAAACAAAAAATATAGTTCAACACGCCGACAGAAGTTTGAAAATATTCTAGAGAAACTTAATTTGCACAAAAACCCCAAACTTGTTGGTGCTTCCAAGTAGTCGCACACACACACATACACATACACACACACACACTCACACACACTCTACTGTGTCACGAACACACACTCAGTCATGCGTGGAGAAGAAAGATTTCCTGCTCAGACACACTTACACTCTCTGTCCCTTTGGAGCAGATGGCTCCACAGTCATAGCTGATGTTTCACACATCAATGAAGCACACCATGTACTCACACACACACACACACACACACACACACACACACACACACACATTTACACAAGTACATATTGGTCACATCCACTGAACACACTCTCAGAAACATGCTTACACATTTTTCTATCCGCTCAAACCCAGGCAGACCGGCCGCTACGGTTAAACACACACACACACACACACACCGCACACACACACACACACACAAACATTAACACACACATGCTCGCACAAAGTGTCCTCTTCGGCGCTAATTTATGGAGTGAGGAGCCATGCTGTTGGGGACTTAGCTCAAACCTCATAACACACACAATCCCTCTCTCTCTCTCACACACACACACACACACACACACACTCTCTCTCTAACAGGCAGTGTGTTATGGTGTAGTATTATCAGGGGTGTTGTTGGGCCGGATGTCAGAATATTGCACCATAACCTCGGGGATGAATCGGCTTTTACTCTCAGCAGAGTCGGAGGTTTTAATTGAAAACATTCAGCACTAAACACACACACACACACACACACACACACACACACACACACTCAGCTCGATAAAGAAAAGAAAACACACTTCACGAGTTGTTTAAAGAAGTCTGGAGGTTTAGCCTCTCAAACAGCTCGTACGCTCGGAAGATGTCAACGTTTCGTGTTAATAAAAAATTAAAAAACGTTATTTAACCTATCAACGTTTCTATAGCAACTGTGATGTCGTTAATTAAAGGTGCGAACGCTTCAGACAGCTGGGCCGTCGTAATCAATGTCATAAATGAGAAAAACACACACATGAGGCGAGTCATAACGAGGCCATGTTCTTCTTCTGTGGTGTCCCCTCTCCTTCTATAGGTTTTAGTGCATGTAAATGGGCTGCAGAGGCTAAAATCCCACACACTGTCTGAAACGCCTCCATTTGACTCCTTTGTTTACTTCTAGTGACATCGCTGTGGAATAATCGTGCTCCTATTGGCTAACGCTCCAACACATTGTACGTGATAGGCTAAGGGGGCGGGACTTAACTAAGCAGCTAACCAATCAGAGCAGACTAACGGGTTTAAAACACATAATATATAGTATATAACGTAATAATACAAATATATATAAAAAAATTATAATAACTCCTCTTATTTACATCATAATAATAATTATAATAATTATACATTTTATTAAATATTCTCACGCATTTCTGCGTAATTAGTAGCGTATAATTTTACCTTTTTGATGCCAACACTTGTGTACTTTTACTTCAATTACATTTGAAATATATTCCTTGTATTCACACACCTTGTATTTCTGCTTCTAATAAAGGCAGAGTCACCTCTTGTATTTTTATTATTTGATTTCTAGATGTATATTTTATATTTAACAGTGATGTAATGTACCAATGTCTTTTTGGTCATTGTTTTTTGTGTTTTTTTGTTTTATTTACTTTACTGTATTTTCTCGCCTGCTCCAATCCAACTTTTTTTCTATAGCACATTTCAAAACAACAACAAAGTGCTGTACACCAATAAATAAACAAAACACAGGACAATAAAACCATAGAGCCACAGACTGTCATACGTGACGTAAACACATTGACGTTAAACCCCAATTTAAAAACACACACTGACATGTCTTATATCTGCAAACACACGGGAGAATACGGGGTCTTCAAACGGGATTTAAAAAAAGCTCGTTTTTGTTTTTGGAATGTGGAAAAAAATGAATAAAGACAATGGAAAAAATAAACTAAGGTCTGCGATGCTCCTGTGTGTGTGTGTGTGTGTGTGTGTGTGTGTGTGTGTGTGTGTGTGTGTGTTGTGTGTGTGTGTGTGTGTGTGTGTGTGTGAGTCTGTGTGTGTGTGTGTGTGTGTGTGTGTGTGTGTGTGTGTGTGCGTGCGTGCGTGCGTGTGTGTGTGAGGGAGGCCTGTGGCGCAGTGAGTTAATGCGCTGATCTTCCAATCAGAGGATAGCAAGTTCAAGTCCCACTGCAGTCAGCATGTCGTTGTGTCCCTGAGACACTTCACCCCAAACTGCTCCTGTGGGGATTGCCCACAGTATGTAAGTCGCTTTGGATAAAAGCGTCTAACAAGTAACATGTAATGTAGTGTGTGTGTGTGTGTGTGTGTGTGTGTGTGTGTGTGTGTGTTGAGCTAACAGCAGGAGTAGTAACACAGAAACTGAGACGCTGAAGAACAGACGAACGTCTCAAAGATCCCAATTAAAGGTTCAGAGAAACGCTCAGCTGTCACCTGTCACCTCTAGACCAATCAGGAGGGTTCAATCAGACGATATATTTTAAAGAGTTCCTCATGTTAAAGGCAGGGATAGTTCACTCAAATCAGGACAACATGACATGGAGACAAACTGGGCTGCTTCCTGTTAAAGTGAGAAATAAGGATGTCCTTCTGGTTCGTTAAATACTGTAAGACTGGTTCAAGGACTTCACGCTTATTGCTTGCTATTATTTATTATTATCTTAATCTTTTTTGTCTTTCTTAATACTGTGAGCCATGTTCTCAACTCTGACTGCTTTTTGCACATGTCTGCACAGCCCTCCACTTTAAAATATAATACACTGTAGTTTGACATATACTCATTGTCCTAAGTGTTTTTGTTTTTTAGCGTTTAAGGTTATTTGTCAAATAAAAAATACTTATTTTTTATTATCCTTATATATTTCCTTTTTTTTTTTACCTACTTTGCAACTTATTTTTTTTAGATTGTTTATGTTCTCACCACCAGACACCAAAGCTAACTCCTTGTAAACGTACCTGGAAATAAACCTGATTCTGATTAAGAAATAGCTTGGAGCCTCTCTGGAAGGAAGCAATACGATTTCAAATTGAAACTAAAGAAACAGGTAGCCATTGCAAGGCGGCCAGGCTCGGTGTAACACGGTCCTATCTCCTGGTTTGAGTTACAATCCTAGCAGCAGTTTTTGAAGGGCGAGAGAGAGAGAGAGATTTTTTACTGATGTCAGGGAGGAGGGAATTAGACCAGTCTAATCTACTGGAAATGCATGCTGGGATAACTAAACATGCATCATAATCAATGCTTATCACTGACTGTGAAAAAAAAAGGCATTTTGTTTACAGAAAGTAATTCATTGTTGTGTTTTTCCCCCCTCATTTTAATGATATAAACAAACTGGAATGTAAATGGTTTTAAATTCTGACATTGTAAAAATTAAAATGAATATGTTTTTTGAATCTGGAAAATAATATTACCTTATATTTTATGGTGGGTTTTTTACACAGATATTTGTTTTCTCTAATGACTTCAGAGCAATTTTCTTTCAAAAGACATTCAAAAAAAGACTAAAAACTTCGATATTCCATGTTCATTTCTACAGGATTTCATTTTGCTCTCTTTATCATAATATATTCTTCCTGTTTCATTTGTCCAAGGACTTTTAAACGCTCACAATTAACAGAAATCATGCATTTAAATTAAAGGTCATCTCGGTAACACTTTATATTATACTGTTTTTCATCAGTATATCACAGGTCTCAGATATATCCAGAGCCTGTCTCTGATTGGCTGAAACACCAAACAGAGCATTGCAGCATTACCCATAATCCCCTCTGTTTCAGCCCTGTTTCCAAAGTGCTGATTCTCTGTCTGTTACTTTAGATGAAAATAAGGAGCCCCTCCCCACGCCCCTCTGAGAGAGATTTGGTTAGATCTGATTTGGTTTTTATAGAAATGGATCAGGACAAAAAGAGAGAGAATCTTTGTTCCTGAAACTTTCAGAGTCTCTTTACACAGAGGGGACACATGTTGATGTAGAAGAGACATGAAGAAGAGGGGACACATGTTGATGTAGAAGAGATATGAAGAAGAGGGGACACATGCTGATGTAGAAGAGACATGAAGAAGAGGGGACACATGTTGATGTAGAAGAGACATGAAGAAGAGGGGACACATCTTGATGTAGAAGAGACATGAAGAAGAGGGGACACATGTTGATGTAGAAGAGACATGAAGAAGAGGGGACACATGTTGATGTAGAAGAGACATGTGTCCCCTCTGTGTAAAGAGAGAGTCTCTTTCCACAGAGGGGACACATGTTGATGTAGAAGAGACATGAAGAAGTGGATTTTGCATAATAGGTGACCTTTAAGGTACACTTATTCACCATCAACTAGTTGTTCATTAACACAATAATAGAAATAATACATGTAAAGTAAAGAAGATAAATAACAACATATTAGAGTCAAACTACTAGCTTATTGGTTATGAACAAGACTTCACTTTTAAATAGGGAACATATTCTGAGTTAGAAATACCTAATGTTTTGTTATTTTGACACAATTAACACTTATACTTTCATGTCTTGTTACATAAGAATGGATTATATTTGTTAAGTGTTATTATGGGAGAATTACTATTCTTGTGGTACAAATGAAGCTCAGCGCAAGTTCAACCAGGAAGACCGTCTTTTCTCATTCATTTACTATGTCTATGTTACTACTCTCTCTCCTCTCAATAAGTGATCGGGGGCGTCACTCCCCAGCTTAACCAATCACTTCGCTCTATTCTCACAAGCCTATCATAGCGCTCCGCTAACCCTTTTAAATCTGCTCTCCCCTCTGTCAGCTGTCATTTCAGGTGACTCGACTCAACCCTCCTCCACCCCTTTTCACCTCCTGTCCCTCTGAATCCAGGGTCAAGCCGACCCCAGACCGATTCAGACCGACCCCAACCATCCATTCACCACCACCAGGGTCAAGCTAAGCCCCTCCCCTTCAGACCGAACCCAACCATCCATTCACCACCACCAGTGTCAAGCTAAGCCCCACCCTTCAGACCGAACCCAACCATCCATTCACCACCACCAGGGTCAAGCTAAGCCCCTCCCCTTCAGACCGAACCCAACCATCCTTTCACCACCACCAGGGTCAAGCTAAGCCCCACCCTTCAGACCGAACCCAACCATCCATTCACCACCACCAGGGTCAAGCTAAGCCACTCCCCTTCAGACCGACCCCAACTATCCATTCACCACCACCAGTGTCAAGCTAAGCCCCTCCCCTTCAGACCGAACCCAACCATCCTTTCACCACCACCAGGGTCAAGCTAAGCCCCTCCCCTTCAGACCGAACCCAACCATCCATTCACCACCACCAGGGTCAAGCTAAGCCCCTCCTCTTCAGACCGAACCCAACCATCCATTCACCACCACCAGGGTCAAGCTAAGCCACTCCCCTTCAGACCGAACCCAACTATCCAATCACCACCACCAGGGTCAAGCTAAGCCACTCCCCTTCAGACCGAACCCAACCATCCATTCACCACCACCAGGGTCAAGCTAAGCCACTCCCCTTCAGACCGAACCCAACCATCCATTCACCACCAGTGTCAAGCTAAGCCCCTCCCCTTCAGACCGAACCCAACTATCCATTCACCACCAGTGTCTAGACCCCGGGGGGTTTCATCGGATCGGTTCTCCCCTCCCGAATGATACTCCTGCACAACGGGGCCTAATCGCCAAAACTCCATTACATTCATTTGTGTATTCCTGCCAATAAATATGTGTTCTTTCATCAAACCGTCTCTCCTGATTGAATGGCTTATTACTTGTAGAATAAAGAGCCAATATTCTGCTAATATGCACGTTAATGAACAACTAGTTGATGGTGAATGTGCACCTTAATATAAAGTGTTACCGTTATCTCCTCAGCAGATCCTAACCCTGCTCCAATTATGTTTTGGTGAAATGTTTATAAAGGTTTTGTACATTTTTGCAGAAGTTACTATACTTTTATGACGGTCTTTTAATTGTTTTGTCCTAAAAAAGCTTTGTATACCTTCAAAAACAATGCAAAATGATGATTTAAGAGCCCGCTAATTGTCCTTTATGTTCATTTATAACCAGCTTTGCTCACAATGGACAGAAAGGTTCATACAAATCCTCTTTTTCACTTCAAATAATATCAACATGTTCGAACCCCAACCCTTTTTTTCACATTTATTTTAAAGTATTGTTCATTTTTGCAGAAGCTACAATATTTCTTTGAGGGTCACTTATTGACTCTGTCCAAGGTGAGTTCAAAGAACTTCCTTTATGTTTAGTTACGGTCACATTTGAAGAGAGAACGAGTTGAATCAGAGCGTCACACTGATCTGCAGTGTGTGTGTGTGTGTGTGTGTGTGTGTGTGTGTGTTGTGTGTGTGTGTGTGTGTGTGTGTACCGACTCTAACGCTTCCTCTCGTGAACGCAGCGTGATTTTTAGATTCCTCAGACGTGTTTCCTGCAGTTTCATCAGAGAGAAGCTACTCGTCATCAAATTAAATCTCTGATCCCCTCCTCTCAAAACGCTGTGTGTGCGTGTGTGTGTGCGTGTGCTTGCGTGTGTGCGTGTGTGTGTGTGTGTGTGTGTGTGTGTGTGTCTAACTTAAAGAGGTGCAGGAATGAGTCCTTAAACCCTGCTGTGAGTCAGCATTTCATCACTTCCTGTCCCCTGGTCTGGAGGTCAATGGTTTTCTGAGTGTGTTTTTGGTTGTTATTGAAATAAGGCTAACAGACTGCTGTGGTGTCTCTGCTTGATTTAGCTTCTTTGTCTGATAATCGTCACTAAAATCGACTTCCTTTTCTCATGAGGAGCAGCATCAGTCGTCTCATGTGTGACACTCGTCCATCTGGAGCCAAAGACGAATAATGTGACGTTTTTGCACGAAATCTGCAGTCTGAGATATTACTCATTTAAATGATTTTCACTAATGTGTTGACACCATTGGATACAGAGAGCACAAGATGAACATTATTATATCTACTGTGGACACTTTATTTACAACTAAATAAACAATCTGTCCGATCCAAATGATCCAGAGTCCCGTAAATCTTCAAAATCCACCCAAAATGCACTACAATTAGTGCAATGAGAGTTCAAATATGTCCTCTTTCTGGTTAAAACTACCATTTCTGATCCTCAAAATGTCAGAAATGGACTCAGCATCCTCAATAACCCCCAAAACCACTCCAAAAGTATCCAAATCAGCCAAGCAAATATAGTCTATAATGCCAATTAACACACCTTGTGCTAAGTTATGATGTGACAGCAGCTAGGATTCTCTGATAATTGATTATTAATGATCCGTACATCAGACTATTATTAGTGTGCACCTTCTGCACAAACACTTTATTTAGCAGATCTAGAAATCATCTGGAAACAGGACGTTGTGAAGCTGCTAACAAAGAGACAACACTGTGTACAACCGCTAATAATCAGCTGCAAATACAATTAAAGAAATACATTATATTATAAAATAATGATTTGCGAATGAAAGGGACAATGTTCTCCAGATTAAAGCAGACAAGGAGGGATGATTATTGAGAAATACGGTCAGAAAAGACGCTTAAAGGCCCAGACACACCAAGCTGACACCAAAGAACACGTCCCGACGGACACGACTGTTGTGTCTCCTCACGTCTCCTGCGTCTTGGCCATGTGTCGCCCTGGAACACACCGCAAAGACTTCAGCCGACGGCCAAGTTGCACGTACGCACTGCGCATGCGTGAGTGGCAATAACTCTCCTTACCAGCAGGCGGCGGTAGTGTGTATTCGTCATTCAAAAGAGGCAACAACCGGAAGGTGTGTCCGGGCCTTAAAAGGCAAAAGCAACATTTCGTATTAGCTTTAAAAGCTTGCAATAGGAAATCCTGTAGAAAAGAACATGGAAATGTAAGAATAATGCTAATTAAAGAGGGAAATGTCACCTAAATGTCACCTGGGTTTTACACGCACCAAAACCCTTTAAGAAACACAGCAGTAAAAGGTCTGATACTCAAACATAAAACACAATGCAGCGCTGATGCCTCTCGGGGAAATAAAGGAAGAGGAAATATAAAATAACTTTTATATAAAATAACGGGAATAAAATCCTTGTATTATTTTCAGTTTGACCCGAGCCTCACACAGGGTTAATGACCTCCTGTGATAAAGAATGCATCCCATAATACTGTGCAGTGTACTGAGTGTCTCTGTGATGCAGAGTGTTGTGTTCAAGGTCTCTGATGGAAATCTGGAGTTTAGAATGACTCATGTTCACATTCAGAGTCTGAAGAGCAGCGTCTACTCTGAAGGAACATCACCATGCACAGAGAGGGAGGATCCGAGGACATTTACTCAGTAAGTACAATTTAGAGGTACTTGTACTTTACTTGAGTATTTCCATGTTATGCTACTGTGTACTTTTACTCCACTACATGTATTTATTTCAGTAACATTTTGAAAGCAGGACTTTTACTGTAACAGAGTATTCCTACACTCTGGTACTTCTACTTTTACTCAAGTACAAGATCTGAGTACTTCTACTTTTACTCAAGTACACGATCTGAGTACTTCTACTTTTACTCAAGTACAAGACCTGTGTACTTCTACTTTGACTCAAGTACACGATCTGAGTACTTCTACTTTTACTCAAGTACAAGACCTGAGTACTTCTACTTTTACTCAAGTACAAGATCTGAGTACTTCTACTTTTACTCAAGTAAGATCTGAGTACTTCTACTTTTACTCAAGTAAGATCTGAGTACTTCTACTTTTACTCAAGTACAAGATCTGAGTACTTCTACTTTTACTCAAGTAAGATCTGAGTACTTCTACTTTTACTCAAGTACAAGATCTGAATACTTCTACTTTTACTCGAGTACAAGATCTGAATACTTCTACTTTTACTCAAGTACAAGATCTGAGTACTTCTACTTTTACTCAAGTACACGATCTGAGTACTTCTACTTTTACTCAAGTAAGATCTGAGTACTTCTACTTTTACTCAAGTACAAGATCTGAGTACTTCTACTTTTACTCAAGTAAGATCTGAGTACTTCTACTTTTACTCAAGTACAAGATCTGAGTACTTCTACTTTTACTCAAGTACAAGATCTGAATACTTCTACTTTTACTCAAGTACAAGATCTGAGTACTTCTACTTTTACTCAAGTACACGATCTGAGTACTTCTACTTTTACTCAAGTACAAGACCTGTGTACTTCTACTTTTACACAAGTACAAGACCTGAGTACTTCTACTTTTACTCAAGTACAAGATCTGAATACTTCTACTTTTACTCAAGTACACGATCTGAGTACCTCTACTTTTACTCAAGTACACGATCTGACTACTTCTACTGTTACTCAAGCACAAGATCTGAGTACTTCTACTTTTACTCAAGTACAAGATCTGAGTACTTCTACTTTTACACAAGTACAAGACCTGAGTACTTCTACTGTTACTCAAGCACAAGATCTGAGTACTTCTACTTTTACTCAAGTACAAGATCTGAGTACTTCTACTTTTACTCAAGTACAAGATCTGAATACTTCTACTTTAAAAACCTAAAGAGGAGTTTGTTCAAAGACACTTGTGATATTCAGATATCATGTGAGTAAGGGATAATGTGCAGCGAGGCGGTGATTCTGGGTAAAAGACCACCCGACAGGCAGATCAGGAGCCCCTCGCTGCACATTATCCCGCTTATCACACGGCCACATTCTCAACAAAGTAACAACATGACTCCCAATATTAATTGAAATGTTTTTATAGATTTAAAAAATAGTAGTATTGATTTAAAAATTAAAGATGATCAAAATGGTTTTATTCAGGGTAGGCAAGCTTTTCATAATGTTAGAAGGGTACTCAATATTCTTTATGAAAAAAGAGGGTCACCTAACATGGCACTGCTGTCCTTAGACGCAGAGAAGGCCTTCGACCGAATTGAGTGGAAGTATTTGTTTGAAGTGTTGGAGAGGTTTGGAATAGGCGAAGGCTTTCTCAAATGGATCAGGACGATATATAAGAACCCAACAGCTGAAGTGGTGACAAATAATATTACTTCTACATCCTTCTCATTGTACAGATCTACACGTCAGGGCTGCCCCCTCTCCCCATTGCTGTTTGTGTTAGCAATGGAGCCATTTGCCATGGCTATTAGAGACTCTCCATCTATATCTGGGATCTCAGTAGGTGACTTGGATCATCGAATATCACTTTATGCGGACGATGTTGTTCTTTTTTTATCAAATCTTGAGTATTCTGTACCATCTCTGTTAGAACTAATTACGACCTTTGGGGAATTCTCAGGCTACAAAATAAATATGCATAAATCCTCAATACTTTATCTAAATGAACAAGAGAGGCAGCAACCTAGAATACAAACTCCCTTTTCAGCTCATAGGGAAGGATTCACCTATTTAGGAATAAAAATCACACCTGAAATTAATGATCTGGTTCCAGCCAACTATAACCCTGTTGTAGACTCTGTGGTAGAATCGCTTAACAGATGGACTTTAATGCCAATCTCCTTAATCGGTCGTGTTAACATCTTAAAAATGAATACATTACCCAAATTGCTCTATTTGTTTCAATCAATCCCCTTACCCCCACCCGAGTCATTTTTTCAAAAATGTAAGAAAATATTTACCAACTTTATCTGGAATAATAGACGCTCTAGGCTCCGTTTTACCCTACTTTACTTGCCTTATGACAGAGGGGGTCTAAAACTGCCCAACCTACGCTGGTACTATTGGGCAGCACAACTGAGAGCAGCCATGTGCTACTTCTCCCCAGAGGAAGCTCCAGCGTGGGTCAAGATTGAAGCATGCTCAGCTCAAGGGTTATCGCTTAGTAGCTATCTTTATTCTTCTGAGCCAAAGAAGCTAGGGAAAAACACAAAAAAACCCTTTCTAAGAAATACCATACACATCTGGCATGAGGTCCAAAGATATATAGGGGACACCCCCCCACTGTCAGGTTTCACCCCCATATGGGGCAATAGTCATTTTATACCTGGTAGAGAAGATGCTGGTTTTAAGACTTGGGCGAACAAGGGATTAAGCAGGATTACCGATTTGTACAATGATGGAAAATTAATGTAATTTACTGAAATACAAGAAAAGTATGATATTCCTTCTAAGCACTTCTTTAAGTTTTTACAAATAAGACATTTTATCTCTGTATCTCAAAACCGCTCACTGACTCAGCCACCTCTCTCAATGTTGGAAGACATTACAGTTAAACACGTGGTTGGTAGAGGCCAGCTATCGCTGCTCTATAAAATCTTTGTAGACAAGTCACCTGAAGCTTCAGAAGATAAACTTAAAAGCTGGAGGCTTGATTTACAAGAGGAAGTCTCTGAAAAGGAGTGGTCTGAAGTGTGCCTGAAGGCTCAAACACAAACAATCAACACACGGCTTAAGTTGATACAATACAATTGGATTTTAAGAACATATATAACGCCATCAAAACGACATCACTCACCCAATACCCCAGACACCTGCTTTAAATGTAACGATGCTAAAGGATCACTCTTTCACTGTTTGTGGGAATGCAATGTGGTCAATAGTTTTTGGAAGGAGGGTCTTAACATGATTAACCAGATAACAAAGGGAGGATCCCTTGTCAGCCAAAGTTGTGCATCCTGGGTATTTATCCAAAAGACTTTGTTTCTAAGAAGAGTGAGCGTGCACTTATAGACTTGTGTCTTTTACAAGCTAAGAGGGCAATAGCTATAGAATGGAAACATGTGAACAAACCTAGCATGAATAAATATATTAAGGATCTGTCAGCATGTGTCGCTTTAGAAAAACTAACATTCATTACTAAAGGAAAGCTGGCAGTTTTCGAAAATATCTGGGGGAGCTTCATGGAGTTTCTGAAAAATAATGTTTGTAATGATTAATAACACCAAAGAGCGGGGCGGGGAAGGGGGCGACGGGAATACGAATCTACAGTGTAGTCGCCCACGTCATATTCTTTCAGATTTTTGTTCTGTATCATCTGTATACTGACCTGTGTTTATTTACATGCCTATTCATTTGATTTTATACTGTATCTGCCACCTAGACCGACCATGTATGTGTAATGTTCGTTATTTTATTGTATGTATGTGTAACGTTCCATATTTGAAAACTTCAATAAAAATATTGTTAAACAAAAAAAAAGTATTGATTTAAAACGACATGCATCCGCTAAGAAAAATAGTCCGTTGTTACCGTTTGAACTACGTAGCAACGGCAGGAACTGCTTCGATGGTGTTTTTGAGGAGCTTTTTGATTACAGATTTGAAAACATCGTTGCTTGCTTTAAAAGTAGCACAATTCATGATGTCAAACCTTGGGAAGTATCTAGAGACCCCTGCCCTAATGCCAAAGGAACTGCACACTGGATATGTGTCGCCGTGTGATCTCTATGTCTGGACCGGTGCGTAAAAAGGAGGGTTTCTGCCCCGTTACTTCACCGCTGTTTCCTTGTCCCAGTTCCAAACTGTATACAGTTCAATCGACCGGACTTCTTTCTGCAGATGTGAGCGTCCTTAACAACGGTCAATAAGTCCTTGACAGCGGTCTGTACTACTGGATTAACAACGTGTCACGTGTTCTGAATTGACCAATCATCCATGAAAAGTTTCAGTCTGGCTTCAAACCTATGCACAGTACTGAAACAGCCCTTTTAAGAGTTTTCAATGATCTGCTCCTAGCCGCCGACTCAGGTAGCCCAGCTGTCCTGGTGCTGTTAGACCGGACAGCTGCCTTTGACACTGTGGACCATAGCATCCTGTTGTCACGGCTTGAACAGTCCGCAGGCATCACAGGCTCTGCCCTTGCATGGTTCAGGTCCTACCTGACAGACCGTAGCTTCTCAGTGCAGCTAGGTGCCTTCTCCTCTGCTAAAGCCCCTCTTACCTGTGGGGTTCCCCAAGGCTCTATCCTGGGCCCCATCCTCTTTTTACTGTACATACTGCCCCTAGGTACAATTCTCACTAAACACAATATTCCCTTCCACTGCTACGCCGACGATGTACAGATCTATCTGCCTCTCGAAGCAAATGTCAAACACTCACTACAGCAGTTGATGGACTGCTTGATAGAGATCAAATCCTGGCTGAGACAAAATGTCCTCAACCTCAACGAGAGCAAGACTGAGGTCATCTTTTTTGGACCCCAACCTCCAGCCTCTCCGGTTGATATTCTGGGCTCTCTCAATGAAAACATCCTCCCCTCTGTCATGAACCTTGGAGTGACCTTCACTAGCACTTTTAAATTCGACAAGCAGGTCAGCACCGTAGTCAAAACCTGCTTTTTTTAAATAAGACTATTGACCAAAACCAAGTAGTCTTTATCTTTTAAAGACCTAGAAAGGGTCATTAACGCCTTTGTTACCTCGAGACTGGACTACTGCAACGCTCTGTATGTGGGTATGGACCAGGCCTCAATTAGACGCCTGCAGCTAGTGCAGAACGCAGCTGCACGTCTTCTGACTGGCCATAAAAAGCGTGACCACATCACCCCAATTCTGGCCTCACTGCACTGGCTTCCAGTTCGGTTCAAAATTGATTTAAAAATCCTTGTATTTGTTTTCAAAGCCCTGAATGGGCTGGCTCCGGCCTATATAGCAGAACTCCTCCATCGCTACACCCCAGAGCTTTAAGGTCTGCTGACCAGCTGCTGCTGGTAGTGCCCAAGACCAGGCTCCAAACCCGAGGGCACCGAGCCTTCGCAGCAGCTGGCCCCAGGCTCTGGAACACTCTGCCCCTCCATGTGAGGTCGGCCCAGACCCTAGGGGTTTTAAACCCTCACTAAAGACTCACTTCTTCTCCCTGGCCTTCGAGTCAGAGCGGAGCACGACTCCTGACATTTCCCTGTGTTTTTGTTCTTCATATTTCTGTTGTAATTATTGTCTTTTATTGTGATTGTAGTAATGTGTTTTTATCACTTGTACAGCACTTTGGCTCGACCAAAAATCGCTTTTAAATGTGCTTTAAATAAAACTTGATTTGATTTGAATCAGAATCGAGTATTCAACTAAACCATTTAATACATCTCTCTGTTCTGCTTTCAATTACATCAGGAAGGTTTTTTTAACTTTAAGACATCCAAGAAATATATATGTTGTATTTTCTGAGGTTTTAAAGCAGATCATTACATTTGTAGAATTGTAGATGAACTTTAAATGTAATGCTCGTGAATCTGTGGCGTCAGTCGGTTTGCATCCAGACGTCAAAACATCGTGCTTTTTATTTAGTATTTCAGCATATTTTAAAATAAATGTTGCTGACAAACTAAATCAAGTTCTAATTTACCAACAAGTAGTATCTTTTAGCGTCAAGACGTGCAAAATAAAACGTGTTTTCTTTATATATGCAGTTTCTCTGCAGCTCTTGAAACACGGGGATGTTTTCCAGCAGCTGAGCGACCTGAGAGTGTTTCCTGTCAATCTGAGGATACATGTAGATTTGAAGAGAAATAAAAGACTCTTTAAAGGTTAGAAACACGGACCTGGAGCTGAAGGGAAGCTCTTAGTCAGATTCCCCCCCCCTTTCCCCCCCCCCTGCCTCCAACACAAAGTCAATTAACCTAATGGAAGTGGCAATTAATTAAGAGAGCAAACCCAGATGAAGGAGCGGATGACTCTCCGCTGTAATGCACACTGTCAAACATCTGCAGGGCTTTCAAAATAAAAGCACGGAGATCTGCTTTCCTCTGTCTCACAGCAAACTCTGGAGGTGAAGAAACACAAGCAATCCTGCAGTTTAAAGACGTGACGGTCAGAGTTTAGACCCATAACGTACACGAGGGAGGCTGTGGCTCAGTGGATAGTGAGCTGGACTTCGAATCAGGGGATAGCAAGTTCGAGTCCCACTGCAGTCAGCATGTCGTTGTGTCCCTGAGACACTTCACCCCACATTGCTCCTGTGGGGATTGTCCAGTACTGAATGTATGTAAGTTGCTTTGGATAAAAGCGTCTAAGAATGACATGTAATGCATGTAATGAGTAATCCTTTCAAAATAAAAGCACTGTGAAGGGTAATACATGTGTGATTAATTACCTAAATAAAAGCATGTAAACAGTTTATTTTTTTCTGTCTCACAGCAAACTCTGGAGGTGAAATTGCAAAATAAAACCCTTTAGTTCAAAGACGCCACGGTCAGAGATTAGACCCACAGTATTCACGCTTAACCCTTTCACAATAAAAGCACTTCATCGTGTTTTTAACTCTTTCTGACATCTTTCAAAATAAAAGCATGTAAACATGAGTTCCCTCTGTCTCACAGCAAACTCTAGAGATGAAATCACAACAAACACTACAGTTTAAAGATGTGACGGCCACAGTGCACAGGTATAACCTTTCAAAATAAAAGCACAATGAAATGTAATACTAGTGTGCTTAATTTCCAAAATAAAAGCTTTTTTTGTTTTGTCTCACAGCAACTTCTGCTCATGAAACCACAAACAAATCCAAACCATGGCAGCCACAGTTCATCCCCATAGTGCACCACTCTTAACCCCTTCAAAAATAAAAGCACTTCGTCGTGTTTTAACTCTTTCTGACACCTTTCAAAATAAAAGCATGTAAACATTAGTTCCCTCTGTCTCACAGCAAACTCTTGAGATGAAATCACAACAACAAACACTGCAGTTTAAAGACGTGACGGTCCCAATGCACATGTATAACCTTTCACAATAAAAGCACTGTGTAAAGTAATAAATGTGTATTTGATTTCCAAAATAAAAGCACTCCAAAAACAACTTCTGGAGATAAAATTACCCCAAAAATCCTGGAGTTGCAAAACCATGAAAGCCACAGTTCATCCCCACAGTGCACAACGCTTAGTCCTTTCAAAATAAAAGCACTTCATCATGTTTTAAACTCTTTCTGACATCTTTCAAAATAAAAGCATGTAAACATTATTCCCCTGTCTCACAGTAACTTCTGGAAATCACAACAACACAAACACAATTCAAACCATGACAGTTACAGTGCACACTCGTAACCCTTTCAAAATAAAAGCACAATGAAAAGTAATGGATTTGTAATTAATTTCCAAAATAAGAGCTTTGTTTTTCTTTGTCTCTCCGCAACTTCTGCTCATGAAACCACAAACACAACTCAAACCATGACAGCCACAGTTCCTCCCCACAGTGCACCACTCTTAACCCCTTCAAAATAAAAGCACTTCGTCGTGTTTTAAACTCTTTCTGACACCTTTCAAAATAAAAGCACGTAAACAATTATTTTTTCTCAGCAAACTTCTGGATGTAAAATCACAACAAACACTGCAGTTTAAAGACGTGACGGTCCCAATGCACATGTATAACCTTTCACAATAAAAGCCCGATGAAAAGTAATAAATGTGGAATTCATTAACAAAATAAAAGCACTTCAAAAAGCCTTTTTTTTGTTGTTGTCTCAGCAACTTCTGGAGATAAAATTACCCCAAAAATCCTGGAGTTGCAAAACCATGACAGCCACACTTCATCCCCACAGTGCACCATGCTTAGCCCTTTCAAAATAAAAGCCTGTTTCTGTGATTTCTTACCTTGTGTGCTCCTCCGGCTCCGATTGGTCCTCTGAAAACTCCTTTGATGCTCCGCAGCTGTCCGCCGTGCAGGTGAGTGGAGCTGATCACGATGTAGTAACAGGCCATCGGGTCAGAGAGCAGGGAGAAGTGCTCTTCCTCCTCCTCCTCTTCCTCTCTTAAAATAAAAGGAGTTTCTCAGATATCCTCCTCTTCCTCCTCTTCTTCCTCTCTAAGTTTGAGTGAACTCTATGAATACGTCTCCTCCTCTTCCTCTCCTAAAGTCTTCCATGTGTCCTTCCTCTCAGTCGCTCCTCTTCCTCTCTTTCTGCTGAATCTCCTGAAATCTCAGCCTCTCATTGATCTCCTCTTTCCTCCTCTTCTTCACTTCTCCTCTTCCTCGTGGTCTCCTCTCTGTGTGTGTTTCTCCCCCTCTCTCCTGGTTATATCCTCCGCTCAGATGCTCTTCGTCTCGCGGTCCTCTCTCCTCTTCCTCCTCCTCTTCCTCTGAGCTGATCCTCAGTTACCCCGCCGTTACCATCTGCCCTTTTAACGCATGGAGTGCTGACGTTTCCTCCCTCCTCCTCCTCTCTCCTCCCTCCTCATGCTGCCTTTCTTCTCTTTAATCATCTCCCTCTCTCCCCCTTTCTCTCTCTTTCTCTCGAGAGGAAGGAGAGAAGCTCCCCCTGCTGGCGGAGAGGGGAACTGCAGGGAGGAAGAGGAGAGAGAGAGGCAAAGAAGCTCCTAAATATCTCCTTTTTACCTCTTCATCTTCCTCTTCCTCCTCCTCTTCCTCATTATGTATTCTCCTCCTCCTCTCCTCCTCTTTCTCCTCTTTATTCTCTTCTCCTCCTCTTCCTCTTTCTCCTCCTCCATATACGATATGTACAAGAACACAATATGAAATTAAATAATGTACATTAAGACAAAATTAAATACGGTTCCTCCCTTCCACCTCCTCTCCTCTCCTCTCCGCTCCTCTCCGCTCCTCTCCTCTCCTCTCTCCTCCCTCCTCCTCTCCTCTCCCCTTCTTCTCCTCTCCTCTCCTCTTCCTCTCCCCTTCTTCTCCTCCTCCTCTCCTCTCCTCTCCTCTTCATCTCCTCTCCTCTCCCCTTCTTCTCCTCCTCCTCTCCTCTCCTCTCCTCTCTCCTCTCTCCTCCTCTCCTCTCCTCTCTCCTCCTCTCCTCTCCTCCTCTCCTCTCCTCTCCTCCTCCTCTCTCCCTCTCCTCCTCTCCTCCTCCTCTTCCTCCTCCTGAAGTCATCTTTTAACCTTTGTTTGTTCTGGTAGACTGGTTTGTTTTTATTTATTGCATCTTGTGTTTTCATTTGTATTTTCTGCTTGTATGAAATCTTGTTTTATTTGTATGTCTAGTCAGAAAAATGGAATTTGCATTAAAAGTATTTATCAGAAAAATAATATTTGTTATTATTATTTTTATATGAGGACAATAAAAGGAGAATGAATTACATTTTGCACCAAATTCCTCGATAGTATAGTGTTTACTTTGCTTTGACAAGACATCCTCAGTAAAGTGGATTAAACCCACGAGCTGGTTGCAGAAGAGCAGCGTTCAGAAAGCAAAGCATGTTTCTGCACACTAACAACGGGTACGTGTATTCAGGTTCGGCTCAGAAACTAAACTCTAAGGACAATACTTCTGCACCGCTCGAAGGTACGGAGAGGAACTGGAACTGAGGGATCACAGATTAAAAGGAGGGATGGTAACGGGACTCAGGTGAGACCAATTAGAGAGGGTTACACAGGTGAGGGATGAAATAATGATCACGCCACCAAACACACATTCAAACTAAAGGAACCAGCCTGTTTGGAACATGGAAGAAGTAGAAAGTACAGGTATTTGGGTTCAACATGTAAGAAGTAGAAAGTACAGGTATTTGTGTTCAAAATGTAAGAAGTCAAAGTAAAAAGTCGTCAGAAAAATAAGTAGTGGAGTAAAGTACTGATACCAGAAACATGTGTTTAAGTACAGTAACAAAGTATTTGTACTCCACTCCTTCCCACCTCTGATTATAGGAGGTTGGTATTTAGTTGTATTAACTTTAACATCACGTTGTTCCTCTGCATGTCGTCCTCTTTTATCTTTCTCTTCTGAAATGTCTCACAGTCATGCCAACATTCAGAGTTTTTCAGTTTGAAGTGTATTGTAGTATTATATGTTATCAGTACTATGTTCTGTGTATTGACCTGTACTTTCATCTTGTTCTGTAACTCTGTGTGACAGAGATGATGCAATGTGTGTTTAGTGCTCGTTGATCAGCTGAAATCTGGCATGAATCATGTCCTCTGTTTCCGCAGATGAATGTAGCATGCTCCTTGTTTAAATAAATACACATAACCCAGAAAGCAGAGCCTCTCTCGTCGTGTTTGCAGAGACTCTTTATGAACTTCTCTCTCTCTGTAACTTCTCCTCCCGCTCCTCTTTATGTATATTCATGTTTTCCTCACCTAAATTAAAGCAGAGCTGAAAAACAAGCGTTATGAATAATGGATGTGTGTCTCGTGTCGCTTTGATTACAGACGCTCGTGTTCTCCTTTCACTTTATGAACACACACATTCACTCTGCTGCTTAACATTCAGATCAAGATATTTAGATATCTTTTCTGTGGTCGTGATCACAATAAAGAAACAGAAGGAATCCGGCAGAAAAGGAACACAAAGCGTCCTGGAAGTTCTTATTTCTCCTTGGTTTGTAAACTGTAATTCCCTGGATCTCTAGTGGACAGTTAATGTCGTCTTTAAAGCATCTGTATTTGTTCAATTTCTCCAAAAATGTGTTGGAGCTAGCCAATAGGAGCGTGAGTGTTCCACAGTGATGTCACTATGTTCCGTAAGTAAACAAAGGAGTCCTGTGTGTTACAGCTTGACTCTGCTGCCCTCTAGTGGACAGAAACAATGCATGTCTATGGTTTGTAGGTCTGAAGTCGCTGGTAAAAGCCTGGCGAGCTCCACCTGGCTGTACGCGACATCAAACCTAAGCCCCGCCCTCAACATCAGGTAGCCAATCACGATGGAGGAGGAGGAGCGCGAGTGTTCCGTAGTGATGTCACTATGTTGTGGAAGTAAACAAAGCTGTATATTTGACCTCAGTTAGATTATGAAAGCAGGTTCTTTTTGCTACTTCTACTGAAACAAGAGACTTGAGTTCTTCTTCCAGCGATATCATCCAATCAGAAACCACACATTGTATTTAATGAGATTCATGAAGTGTTTCAGAACAATGAATCTCGTCCTCTGAATGATTCTGATTTCCTCGACAGGAAATGCCCCCCCCCCCCCCGAGACTCTCTGGTTTACTGACCGAATATTGTGTTTGTGCTCTGAGAAAATAAAGTAGACGTTAAGAGGCTTATCTGATGAACTTCCTCCCACTTTAGCTCCCATGATGCAATGCAGCAATAAGCCTCACCTCAGTGACGATGGATTAATTTTACGCAAATCTGACTGTATCTGCTGCTTTACAAACAGCATACTGTATTTATATATATATATACTGTACTGTATATATACTATATACTGTATACTGTATAGATTATACTGTATACTGTATATATACTGTATCCTCCTGCTGTTTGCAAACAGCAGCATACTGTATTTATACTGTATACTGTACGGTATGTATACAGTATACTGTATACTCTACTGTATACTGTATACTATACTGTACTGTATATATACTGTATACTGTATATATGCATCACTTTAAACTGCATATGCTTCAGATTACCGTACTGTATCATCTTGTATCTTGACATATCGTAACGTATCGTATAATAAACTCTGCAAGCAGACAGTAGAGAGAAAAAATGATTTAAATTGTCCATTCTTACATCTTTTGTGCACTTTGATTTGTGAACGTTTTCAATAGAAAGAAACAAAGGACTCTCCATTGTTCCCTTCTGCAGTTCATCACGTCTAATAAAAGCCAGCAGACAACAGTGTTCAGCTTTAGGGGGAATGATTCTCCCTGTGCCCTCCTCTCTGCCTGTTAATGTCCTCTCTGAGAGGCTGTGGCCCCCAGGGGCCCCGCAGATGGGAGGCTCTGCCAGGCTGAGGCCGACACATCCAGACGCTGAAATGTCACAAAAATGTCAGGGGAGATTCAGCAGCTTCAGAGCGGAAAGTCTCCAGTGAAACAGCATCCAACAGCAGAGAGGAAAAGGCCAACCTGTCTCCAAGAGCCAATCATATTACTCTACAGGGAGGAAGGAGGCCATGTTTGTTTTTTACAAGCTACCTGTTGACTGAAACTATTACATTAGCCTCCTTTAGCTTAGCAGTGGTGACATGAAGTCATGTGACCGTGCTGTAGTTCCTTTATAGCCCAACATTAGCCACCTTTAGCTTAGCGGTGGTGACGTGAAGTCATGTGACCGTGCTGTAGTTCCTTTATAGCCCAACATTAGCCTCCTTTAGCTTAGCGGTGGTGACATGAAGTCATGTGACCGCGCTATTGTTCCTTTATAGCCCAACATTAGCCGCCTTTAGCTTAGCGGTGGTGACGTGAAGTCATGTGACCGTGCTGTAGTTCCTTTATAGCCCAACATTAGCCAACTTTAGCTTAGCGGTGGTGACGTGAAGTCATGTGACCGTGCTGTAGTTCCTTTATAGCCCAACATTAGCCACCTTTAGCTTAGCGGTGGTGACGTGAAGTCATGTGCCTCAAGCTCAACCTTGACAAGACTGAACTGCTTTTTCTTCCGGGAAAAGAGTGTCCCACTCTTGACCTAACAATCAACATCGGCCCCTCTGTTGTTTCCCCGACTCACACTGCATGGAATCTGGGTGTGACCCTAGATAACGTTAGCTTCTTACTTCAGAAATCACAACGTGGTGTTAATATGTATACATTATCCTGCTGAACTAAACGTGTAAATATCATAAACATTTGATTGACACAGAGATTGTTTTCTGCAACAATCCAAAATCACATGGAGACATCCCATTGGACGAGGGAGATCGCCTACAAAAGATACGACTTCACTGAACTCTATAGGCGCTATCCTTCAAAGATGGCCGCCAAACGCCCCTCAGTTCCCCTTTCCTTTTGGCTCCCTCACTCTTCCTGCTTCCACATGTGTTCCTCCTGTTTTCACTCTGCTCCATAACGAGAGTGTTTGTTGGACAGCAGTGAGCGTTAACTGAGGGAAAACAAGAGTGATGAGCTCCTCTCTGCAGTCAGTCTGCGTCTTTAAAGGCGTGTTAAATAATCAATGACCTTTATAGAACTAGAAGGAATTGCGAGCGGTTTGGCAGAACGTTCTCCTCCTCTCCTCCTCCTCCTCCTCCTCCTCCTCGTCTCTGGCTGAGATCCAGACTCTCTGAGCGAAGCAGAAAGTGCAGAGCTGTGACTTCAGAGAGAGGCTGAGCGCTGGGTGATGACAGCAGGAACCATCAGGACACCAGAGAGAAACCAACCAACAGATTCAAGTAGAACACATGTCCTAAACCCACGCTGAGTAGTACTTCATACTGTATACTATTTGTTTTGGTATTCTGTTGAAGTAGAACAAAAAGCCTGCTATGTAAAACATATTGACCCTCTTTTTTATTTCCCATCAGCTGGAAATGATTGTTGTTGTTTTAAAGGAAAGTAACTGAGTACAATTACTCAAGTATTGCACTTAAATACCTCTTCGCATACCTTTACCTACCTGAGTATTTCCATGTTATGCTACTTTATACCAGAGGTTGAAAAAGTATTCAGATCTTGTACTTGAGTAAAAGTAGAAGTACTAAGATCTTGTACTTGAGTAAAAGTAGAAGTACTCAGATCTTGTACTTGAGTAAAAGTAGAAGTACTCAGATCTTGTACTTGAGTAAAAGTAGAAGTACTCAGATCTTGTTCTTGAGTAAAAGTAGAAGTACTCAGATCTTGTACTTGAGTAAAAGTAGAAGTACCAGAGTGTAGAATACTCTGTTACGGTAAAAGTCCTGCATTCAAAATGTTCCTCAAGTGAAAGTATTAAAGTATTCTCATCAAAATATAGTGAAAGTAGCGACAGTGAAAAGTAGTCATTGTGCAGATTGGTCCATTTCAGAATAATATATATCTGATATGTTTTATAATGATTGATCATGAAAGTGTTCTCAAAGCTGGTAAAGGTGCAGCTAGTTTGAATGACTTTGTATACTGCAGGGTAGCTTGAGGATTTACTCCAGGTGGAACTAAAGTCTGATTTAACACTTGATTAGATTTCACATCATTCATCCACATCTGTAAAGTAACTAAAGGTATTAAATACATGTAGTGGAGGAAAAGTACACCATGTACCTCTGAACTGTAGTGGAGTAGAAGTACAAGGTAGCATAAAATGGACATACTCAAACCTCTAAATTGTACTTTACTTGTCCTTTGAATTGTACTATAATATGATGCAATTTTCTTAGTGAACTCATTAGCCGCTTTCACACCAAATACTTAGTACTTGTTCCCCCCGAACTCTTTAGTCCCTCGAACTGTGCAAGTAGATCGCGTTCACACCGGAATAAGTCCTTGAGGGAGGATTAGTCAAATGAAGCCGCTGACGTCACTTCTTCTTCTTCTGCTTTGGGTTTACTGGCAGGCCGCAAACAACTTCACGGCGTATACTGCCACCCGAAGCCCCCCGGAGTTGGGGACTGCATGGCTTCAGTAGAAGCTGCTGGTTAGCGTCTTCCGAGTAAATCGCCAGAAGCACCGACACCTCCTCATCTCCACCGCTCCCATGTTTTCTTTTGTGTTGCCATAAGTTAGTCTCTCTCCGTTGGTGCGTTGGGCTAATGCTAATGCTAATAATGCTAATGCGAGCAAATAAAATGGCGGATTGTTTTACGGGGCGTGGTTTGCAATTCGCCCAGCCAATCAGAAATTGTTAGTGTGGCCGACACACCCATGAACCATTTCCTCCTCAGGAAAGTACTACCTCTCTAGCAGGGACTATAGGCGCTTTCACACCGGAGTGCTTTTCCCCCCGAACTAGGCCGATGGGGGGGGGAGATTTGGTTTCACACCAAAAAGGATATGGAACCATAGACTGTATATATAAATGGACGTAGTGTCCGTGACGTCACCCATAGGATTCTGCAGAGTTGCTGAGAAGCCTAAAGTAGGCGGAGTCGGCCACTGCCGTCTCGACAGTGACGTCAGAGTCCAACTCCAGCCTGATCCAAATAAGGGCAAAGAGGCGGAGCCGAGGCGGGACCTGCTGCCACCGAGCTGGAAGCTCCAGAGCTAGCTCAGGCTACCAAGCTAAGCTAACATGCTCCCCGTCTGCACACTGCCGTCGCATTTTACGTTTCTAAGGTAAGCGGACATGAAACTATTCAGAAAACTATAAATAATAATCTAAGTTATTGAGTTTTTAGCATAATACTTCAGAATCTTAAAATCCCTTAACGTTTTTATGCAATTGTGCTAAATTCAACACTGGAATCAAGCAAATATTAATATGTTTGCATGACATTAGTTATTTATATTTTGCTATCACTTAATTATACGTTTAATACATTTAAGTTAAGCTAAGGTACATGTGATGGTAGCTAGTTAGTGCTCTTAATAAATAGTAAGCATTGGTATTACCAATGCTTACTATTTATTTGATACCAATTCGGAAATACAATTCATAAAACAACAAGGTTTGGGTTCGTTCTTCAGATATGACTGTGACGTTAACGTGTAAGCTCAATAATGAACTCCAGCTCAACAAACCATATTGTAATATAGTAATCATCTTGAAATATGACATTAATAATTGTAATATACACACATCTTATTGTGAGGTTGATTTCACATACACTACTTTGACGTTAGCTTGTCTACATAATGGAGCATAGCGAATTTAAATTAACCTTAGCGCATCGCTAAGGTTAATTTAAATTCGCTATACCCTAACCCTATACAGTTACATACATAATAAAATATCTCTCTAACTTACAAGGATGACCTTATTTTACCAACCTCAAACAGAAGCCGTTTGTTCTACAGTATTATCCCATTTAACGCTTAACACTCTCTATTTCGTTTTAACTTGGAGGCTACGATTAGCATCGTTAGCACACATGTAGCTACCACTCGCTTAAATGCTAACCCAAGCCTTAACATTCATTACGTAGCTGATTAAAATCATAACCACATAAATAAAGTACTCGAATTTCACTTACCGCAAAACCGCATTCATGCACCGTCTGTTTTAACCGCAGAGCGAGTCACAAGAGTCCGATATAAGCATGAAGAACAAACAAACACGGCCGGGGTCAAGTTGTGTTCCCTGGATGAACTGAGCAGACAGAGTCCCTGTAGCATCACGGAGCTGCTAGCAGAGAGACAGGAAGCTATACAGCAGCAGTCACTGGACAGAGCTGTCACTCAAGGTGACCACGCCCTAATTTATGCAAAAACGTTAAGACCTAATATAAATAAAAGGGTTGCGTTATAAAACAATTCACTCACCAATCCATAGTCATGAAGGGGGGATCTAACGATATCCAGAATACGTTTTATTGCATCCAGGAGTAGAAACATGTTTAATTATTTTGGTCATTTTAACATGGGGGTCTATGGAAATTGCTCCTTTCTGCAGCCTGCTCCTACTGGCCACTAGATGAACTGCAGTTTGAGGCACTTCCTTATTGGGAAACTCTGCCCCAGAGTTTGCCGCTTGTCTGGAACTAGTCCCTAGTTCGATAACCTTTTCACCCCCAGATCGCCCCCCCCCCCTTTTCTGATTGGCTGGGCGAATTGCAAACCGGGCCCCGTAAAACTCCGAAAAGTGTTGTGAACCCAAAGCAGAAGAAGAAGAAGTGACGTCAGCGGCTTCATTTGCGTAATCCTCCCTCTGGGACTTATTCCGGTGTGAACGCGATCTACTAGGACAGTTCGAGGGACTTAAGAGTTCGGGGGGAACAAGTACCGAGGACAAGTACCGGCTAAGTACTTGGTGTGAAAGCGGCTAATCTGGGGGTGAAAAGGTTAGCGCGAACTAGAGACTAGTTCCAGATGCTTTTTGGTGTGAAACCAAATCTCCCCCACCCCCCCCCCCATCGGCCTAGTTCGGGGGGAAAAGTACTCCCGTGTGAAGGCGCATATTGTTATTAGTGTCTCTACTGTGACATGTTGGCATGCTCTATTGTTCACTGTGGTCACTGTTAATATCCTATCTGCAGGGAAATGATGATCATGTTGTGTTTTGGGGGCAGTAAACCTGATGCTTATTGTATTTTGCTGCAGAGATTACTAGTGTGCAACAGATCTGAATGCAAAACAAGGTCAAGATTCCAGTCCTCTAGACGTTACCTCCAACATTTAGGACATTAAGGATCAGTAGAATATCTCCAATTACATAGCAAAGGATGAGGATATGATACCTGTGTGTGTGTGTGTGTGTGTGTGTGTGTGTGTGTGTGTGTGTGTGTGTGTGTGTGTGTGTGTGTGTGTGTGTGTGTGTGTGTGTGTGTGTGCGTGTGTTGATTAGTGTGTGAGCCAACTGGGTTCCCCCTCATTATCCAACGAGCTAATTAGCAGCTAATTATTTGAAGGAGCGAGGTTAGCGCAGTACTTTGTGGAGTTGTGAAATTGATGCAGCAGCGAGGTAATCATTATAACTGATGAGTAGAGAGAGAGAAATCAAAGATGTACCTCAGGATGAAGTGTGTGTGTGTGTGTGTGTGTGTGTGTGTGTGTGTGTGTGTGTGTGTGTGTCTGTGTAATTAGAGAACAATCTATACTGCAAAGAAAACAGGCGCCTCCGAAATTAACTGTAAAATCTGTTTTTACTTTTACTGAGGCATGAAACACAGACAGGTGTTTTCACTGACTCTGACTATTTTTAGACAAAATACAAACTCAACATGTGTAAATATATACGGGGGAAATGTATGATCAAACATCAACAACAAGGTTTGAATAAATGTTGATTTATTAAAGCAAATATCAACAATTACACTATATTAGTGTTGTATTTCTTGCACGAAAAACAGAAAAATGCTTGAAAACACATAAAAAAAAGTAAGAATGTTCCTGTTTCAACTGGATGGCATCTTACAATGAGATGTTTATTATATTTGATGATAAAACAGCATTTCAATCTTAAAAAATACACCCGGGTAGACCATTTTCACGATAAAATTAATTCTGTACGTAGTTTTTTCATGACTTCCTCTCAAGATGTATAGTTACTGCTGTCAAGTTAACGCGTTAATAACGCGTTAACGCAACAAAAAAAATAACGCCACTAATTATTTTAACGCGATTAACGCATGTGCATTTTTTGTCCTCGGCCGCCCCGTAATTTCAGAGCGTATCGAGTTTAAAATACCAATGACAATCCAAGTAGAGATGGCAAATCCGGATCCTTTTACAGACTCGGAGTCTTCTGAGTAAGTCATTGAAGAGATCCAGATCATACGAGTCCTTTGAGTCATATGAGTCAGCATCACCAAGAGCGTAGAAATCCTACCGGTGAAACACGAAAAGTTGTTGCATTTCACGAGCATATTAAACTGACGTTACATTAACCTCCGCTACACAGTGTCTTTTGCTTTAATAAAAAAATAAAAAATGTTGTTATTTGGCGATTTGGCGAATCTGAGTCTGCTGTTGACTCGTGCATGACGACGAGTCTGCTGGATCTCTGGATCTGCTGCAATACGGTTACGGCTCTGAGTCCGCACGAGTCTGCTATGTTTTGCACAGTGAGTCAGGATTTGCGAATCTCTGAGTCTGCTGTTGACTCGTGCACAATAGCCGCGGGAAGTAGGGCTGCTGGAGGCGGGGCTGCGAGTGGTGTACATTTGAAAAACTTCATGTTACTGTTGTTGAAATCTCTCCCCACTTTTGTCCGCACCCCCTAAGTAAAATGACTTCCCAGTTCCCGCGGCTATGCTCGTGCATGACGAGTCTGGATCTCTGGATCTGCTATACGGCTATGGCTCTGAGTCCCCACGAGTCTGCAGGAAGTGAAGGAAGTTCCCATGATTCAGTGAGTCAGGATTTGCGAATCTGAGTCTGCTGTTGACTCGTCCATGATGAGTCTGCCTGGATCTCTGGATCTCCGGATCTGCTACGGTTACGGCTCTGAGTCCGCACGAGTCTGCAGGAAGTTTCACTGATCCGCGTCCCCTGAGCCAAACGATAACTTCTGGCAGCTATCCTACTTGCTAAAGGCTAGGCAGATGGACTGGGGTACGTTGTAATGTGATTTTACATGTTATAAGGAGGTAGCGAGTGACGCAATTTATAGTTTTAATTTGTACGTCACCAGGTGTAGGACTCAAAGGACTCGGGTTAATCGAGAGGGGAGACTCGTCACGACCAGCTCATTACTAGGATCCGGGTTAATGATCCGGATGAATCAGGACTCACCCATCTCTAAATCCAAGCACACTGCTGATGCCGACAGCCCCGCTCCTGCCGCCCGCTTGCGGCAGACCACACTTGAAAGTGTGCGGAGGAGACGCCTGGACACGTCTACGAGCAGCAAACTTTCAACAAAGATCGCTAAATGGGTGGCTACAGGTTGCAGGCCAATTAACATTGTGGAGGACGAGGGGCTGCGTGATATAATTCGGGTCGCATCCAACGACTGCACTTATGGATTGCCTTCCAGAGCCACCACTGTGTCGAAAATACACAACTTGTATGAAGTCCAAAAAGCGAAAGTAGAGGAGGATTTAAGAAAGACTTCCACAGTTGCGCTCGCCGGAGACTATTGGACGTCACTCAGTGACGAGTCACCTCGGGGTCACAACGCATTATTCTGACCCACAGTGGGAACTTCAGTCTCATGCTTTGACAGTTATGAAAACAGAGGAGCGGCATTTCGCCGACAC
Organism: Dissostichus eleginoides; assembly: GCA_031216635.1. Lineage (NCBI taxonomy): Eukaryota > Metazoa > Chordata > Actinopteri > Perciformes > Nototheniidae > Dissostichus > Dissostichus eleginoides. The sequence goes on from CM062278.1 coordinate 31,461,802, forward strand.
ACACACACACACACACACACACACACACACACACACACACACTTTGTATTGTATGAGAGGTTCCAGGTTGAATTGAGGCGAATATTTGTCGTTGTTCAAATGATAATAAACAAACATTTGCATAAAGCATATTTGTCCACTCAGATGTTGGTAAGAGTATTACAAACTTGAAAAATATCCCTCTAAGGTTCATTTAGAACAGATAGAGAATGTGCGATTAATCGCGATTAACTATTTGAATCGACTGACAGCCCTAGTACTAATGAAGATGTTAAGGTTCACAAAGGATCCATTGACAAACCCACGGAGAATTCTGTTGTTGTTGTGATTGGTCCACCGCTTAGAGATGTCCCGCCCCCTTAGCCTATCACGTACAATGTGTTGCAGTGCTAGCCAATAGGAGCGTGAGTGTTCCGTGGTGATGTCACTGTGTTCAGGAAGTAAACAAAGGAGTCCTGTGTGTTTCAGCTTGACTCTGCTGCCCTCTGGTGGACAGAAAGAGTGCATGTCTAAAACATTCATCTGTTTGTCATCTTGCAATCTACTTATTTATATAAATAGTTATCACCGCAATACACCGTATTTAATATTGTCTTAATGTACATTATTTAATGTCATATTGTATTTACATGTATATAGACTTCTTGCACTCTTTTTATTATGTATTTTATTATATATGTATCCAGGGCCGGCCCTAGACTTTTGCTAGGGGGCCCCTCAGTGGCTGCGGGGCCCTAAGCGGCCGCTTATGTCGCTTAATGGGTCGGGCCGGCCCTGTATGTATCATTGTTGGAGGAGCTCAGGTCAGAAGAATCTCATTGCCATTTCTACACTGAAGCTTCTGATGATAAAACCTTTGAATCTCTGAATCTTTTGAATCTATGGTTTGTATGTCTGGAGTTGCTGGTAGAAGCCGGGGTTTGGGCGAGTCGAGGGTCTGGCCAGCTTCACCTGGCTGTACGCATCATCGAAGGTAAGCCCCTCCCTCAACATCAGGTAGCCAATCACGACGGAGGAGGCGAGACACGCCCCGTTACAGTGGACCAGAACCACTCCGTCCTGAGAGAGAGAGGAAACACAGAGATATAAATCTGAATCAGAACCAGGTTCATCACCAGGTCGGTCGACACGTACGAGGAGTTTGACTTGGTGTCGTGTTGCATACATAAAAGCAAAACAAACATTAAAAACACAGATAGAAAACTATTTTAAGAAAACTATAATACCATTAAAAAAGTATAAAAATATAGTAAGTACAAAGCCCTCCACCATCTGACCTTCTGACCCCCTATACCAGGGCTCTCCAACACGTCGATCGCGAGCTACCGGTAGCACGCGGGCAGCTTTTCAGTAGCTCGCCGCTGGATTATCGATTATAGCGTAGTAAGGTTGCTTCTTGATTTTTCGGCCGCGGCTGGACAATAAGGTTTTTTCATTTTAGAATTGTTTCTGTCACACGAATATCAAATTGGTCGGTGACGCAGAGATCAAGGAACAGACGTGACAGCGGCACAGCGACACCACACACGGAGCAGTCTGCTTTATCCACCAACCCCAGTCCAGAACCAACAGCAGAATGACCCGATCTTTCTTGGACCTTGATGTGAAGTTAAGATTTGTGATAAGCTTTAGGTATTGCAATTTCACACGTGTACAAACGTAGCTTAATTCAACTGATGAGGGCTATGTGAATAAATGTAAGCGATGTGATGCAAGTAGCTCTTGGCCACTTTCATTTTTTCAAAGTAGCTCTCAGATGAAGAAAGGTTGGAGACCCCTGCCCTATACCAACCCCCAAAGTCCCTCAGATCCACCTCAGCCGGTCTCTTCTGAAAAGGCCAGAATTTAGAGATTTTCTGAAAAGAAATCAGCGTTTTAGAAAAAGTCAGCGTTTTAGAAAAAGTCAGCGTTTTAGAAAAAGTCAGCTTTTTAGAAAAAGTCAGCGTTTTAGAAAAAAGTCAGCGTTTTAGAAAAAAGTCAGCATTTTAGAAAAAGTCAGCGTTTTAGAAAAAGTCAGCGTTTTAGAAAAAGTCAGCGTTTTAGAAAAAATTCTGTATTTTGGGAAAAAGTCCGAATTTGGAGAAGAAAGTAATAAGATTTGCAGAAAAAGTCTGAATTTTTGAGTTTTTCTGAAGTCAGGATTCGTCCAAACCAGGCAGAGCCTTTTCTGAGGCAGCTCCCGGACTCTGGAAGCCCCTCCTCAAGATCTCTGTGATTCCCAGTCCCTCCCAGTATTCTCATCCCGCCTCCCCCATCAATCATTGCCTGTTGATCGTCTCTGTTTATCCGACGCCCCACCCTAACACTCCCTTATATTGTAAAGAGACTTTGAGCCCCTGAAAAGCACTTTATTTTAACATATTTTTTTAACTTTTTTATGTTTTATTGTTTTTTTTTAATTAATATTTCCAGTCCTGTTTGATGCATGTTTTTATTTGATCGTATTTACGTGTTTAAAATGAAAAGTGTCTTTAGGATGACTTACAAAATCTGTCCGGGACCTACAGAAGAAAAATAACTTCTACGTTAACGGGCACATTTACAGAAATGTTGATTAATGTGCGATGTCCCTGTTAAATAAATGACAATGTATTATTATTATTATTAATATTAAACATCTCACAACTCAAACTAAACATATAACATAGGTCTAGACATTTTCAGACATTTAGATGTGGACATTTTACATGTTATAACTTTAAATTAAAATGTCAAGAGGTCACAATATGAAGTATCTGTGATTTTCTTGGGACACAAACCCATATGTCTCGACTTATCGCCCATTTGTAAAGTTGTATCTGCTCAGGTTTGAAGTTATCTTTCTGTAGTAAAACTGACTTTCTGAGCTCAAACATGTTGAAGGGAAAAGTACTGGGGTTATCCAGAAGCTCCAGAGGCTGACATCTCAAAATAAAACCCAAATGATCTCTTTTTGGTCATTAAAAATATGATAAACATGTTCTAATAAACGAGTGTTCAGCATGCTGACTTGATGAACTATCTCTCAGCGCTTCCTCCGTGAGAACATCTAGTCTGTGAGTTTCCAGCTCGTCTGAAGCGAGTTGAGACGGAATAAATCTCTGCTTTCTCTCTCGGTGCCAAAACTTGTGATTTGATTAATATTAATGTTGATGTAATTATTTTACCGCCTGCAGTGCCGGTTGGGATGCATTTTTAAATTCAAGCCACATCTTTAGACAATGTGAGACATTCAGAAGTTTTATTCCACATCCAGAATAACGTCTCATTTATTCAATATAGAGCATTATAACAAGACTAGAGGGACCCTATTTTATTCCACATGGAGCCTCATATGTCTTAATAAACTCGATTTAATATATAAAGTCTCTTTTATTCCATATATAGTCTCTTTTATTCCGTATATAGTCTCTTTTATTCCATATATAGTCTCTTTTATTCCGTATATAGTCTCTTTTATTCCGTATATAGTCTCTTTTATTCCATATATAGTCTCTTTTATTCCGTATATAGTCTCTTTTATTCCATATAAAGTCTCTTTTATTCCATATATAGTCTCTTTTATTCCGTATATAGTCTCTTTTATTCCATATATAGTCTCTTTTATTCCACACAGAGCCTCACATGCAGAATAAAGCCTCCTTTATTCCAGAATAACGCCTCTCTTCTGGCGCAGAGCAGTATCTGTGAGCAGGTTTTGATTCAACGCGTCAATTACTGGCCACCTCGGGACAGGAGATTTAAATTAGCTTTGGCTTCACGCACGCTCTCCATAATTGACATGTAATCTGTGCTTTCATTTCAGAATAGAAGTCAATCAGGCGTCTCCTCTGGGTGAAGCACGAGCCGATCAGACGCCTTCACAGAGCGGCTGCACCCAGAGAACCACATCAGTCTTAATACGTTTCCGTCAATCAAAGCCTTTCTCTGATCCTTTTATAGAGGAGTTGTGCACCAGCTACATGTTAGCTGTTGTTCTCCATAGAAACAATAGAAAATACAACTTCTGCAAACTGAATAATACGGAGAGCGATCATCCATCACGGAGAACATGGACACACACACACACACACACACACACACCTCACTTTGTGCTGAGTCACAGGAAACTGCAAACAGCTGTGTGTGCAAACTGACAGGTTAAATTAGTCTGCAAATATATAAAATACAGCGTATTTAAAGGTCCCATCTCATGGCCATTTCTACTGATCATAATTCCATTGTTTAGGTCTACTAGAATAGATTTACATTGTTCAATGTTAAAAATCACATTGGTTTCTCATACAGCATCTTTATCTATCTATCTATCTATCTATCCATCTATCTATCAATCTATCTATCAATCTATCTATCTCTCTATCTATCTATCAATCAATCTATCTATCTATCTATCAATCTCTCTATCTATCTATCTATCCATCTATCTATCAATCTATCTATCAATCTATCTATCTCTCTATCTCTCTATCTATTTATCAATCAATCTATCTATCTATCTATCAATCTATCTATCTATCTATCAATCTATCTATCAATCTATCTATCTCTCTATCTATCCATCTATCTATCAATCTATCTATCTATCTATCTATCCATCTATCTATCAATCTATCTATCAATCTATCTATCTCTCTATCTCTCTATCTATCTATCAATCTATCTATCTATCAATCTATCTATCTATCTATCCATCTATCTATCAATCTATCTATCTCTCTATCTATCTATCAATCAATCTATCTATCAATCTATCTATCTATCAATCAATCGATCAATCAATCTATCAATCTATCCATCTATCTATCAATCTATCTATCTCTCTATCTATCTATCAATCACTCTATCTATCTATCTATCTCTCTATCTCTCTATCTATCAATCACTCTATCTATCTATCTATCTATCAATCTATCTATCTATCTATCTATCAATCAATCGATCAATCTATCTATCAATCTATCTATCTATCTATCAATCTATCAATCTATCTCTCTATCTATCTATCAATCAATCTATCTATAAAATCTGACGCCCTGCTTATAAAGGTGTATTCTACATCCAGTGGATCACCTGTTGTCGTGCTAGCTCGATGAAGCCGCTGCACTCCTCCAGGTACGACGTGATGTCGGTGTCGGGGAGGTCGAGGATCTGCAGCGTTTTATAAACCAGCTGATCTGGGAGCAGGTTAGAGACTCCGTACGCCACGTTCAGAACGTGAGTCACCTGACAGGAAGAAGAGACGACACTATGAGAACAACACGCCATAGAGGTGACTCTTTCTGTAACGCTACTCCAAAACTCACAAAACTAAACTGAGAAATCTGCAGTGAAATGGATTGAAATTAATAATTGAAAGTGTGCTCTCTATCGCCCCCTGTTGCATGGTAGGGACAAAGTCACATACAGTTTCTCCGATGTACACGATATTTGGTACCCCCATTGCTCTTGCTTTTACAAACACATTTTAAATTGGGTTTCATTAGACTTCTCTGTAGTCGGCCATTTTGAATATTCTGCATTTTTCTAGTATCGTTAGCTAATTTTCTCACTTTTATAACTTCTTCCCATATGCTCCGATATTCACAATATTTCGAACACACATCGCTCTTGTTGTTCTGAAAATATTTCAAATCGGCTTTCATTAGCCCCGCCTTCTCGAAAGTCGGCCATTTTGAATAATATGCGTTTTTGCCTGTATTTATATAACCTCTTACAGAGTAGCTCGAAAGATTTAGATTTTAGGAGGGTATTAGCTCATATCAAATGTAAAGATAAATTGGGATGGAATAGTCGATAGCTCATATGTAAGTAGGCCCCGCCCACCCGGAAGTCGGCCATTTTTAATAATTTGCGATTTTTCTTTTTTTTCTTCCTGTATTTCAGCATATTTTGACGATCAACATGTCAAATTATGCTGAAGTATTTGCTTCAAATGCTCCAATATCCACAAAAACACACTGCTGTTATCAGTACGAACACATTTCAAAATAGTTTTCATTCGACCCGTAAAGTCTGCCATTCTTTAAAATGTGCATTTTTTTTATGTATTTAAGCAAACTTTTACCAACTCCTCCGAGAAAATAGATTGGAAAAAAAATCTAATTCTGGACAAAATACTCAGTTCATAAATGTGACTTTAAATTACGAAGGATAAGTCGCTAGCTCTAACGATGAGGTCGTAGCTCCACGGAAAACTGACTGACTTCATTTGAAAACAACTGATTTTGCAGGAGAGATAGAGATGGATGTTCTGTCTTCAGTTAAATTGATGATGCAACACAGACTCAGAGGGCAGAGAGGAAGAGGAGGGACGAGGGAGAAAGATGGAGGGATAAGAGGGAGGAAAAGGGGGAGACAGATGGCTGAAATTCACTTAGCAGTTTCTGTCTACTCTCACTTAAATACAGTTTACCTCAGAGAGCCGAGTCCTCTCAACATCTGCCGTAACATCCATCCTTTTCTACAAGCTAAAGGAAAGTCTGGCTCTATAAAGTTATTTTCTAAGTGATTTAAAGTGTCCTAAACTAAAACAAATAGCCAAATAATAACAATCTCTGTCTGATAAACATGTTCTGAAAAAAAGCATGCACCAAGAAATGTTAACTAGTGAATGAAAATGCTTTCAGAAAGGCTTACTTGTGCAAAAAGAAAAATTCAAAATAAATATAGAATAGATTAAAATATCCTCCTACTCATTGTGAAATACCACAAACCGCTGCATGCACCGATCGGTAACTTTAAACATGTCTACACACTTCATGTTGTTCCTGATCTTCTACTCTCAATTCACACCGATCCCTTCCCAACAAATGTGTGGGTTCTGATTCTTAAACGGAGTTGGATAATATAGTTTGAAAGAGTGATAAACCCAGAGGAAGATCTCGTTTCCAACACGCCGGTGTTTTGACCCCGCTCACTGACCTTAAGCCTCTGCAGGGTTTCCTCGTCGTGCGCTGCATCCTGAGATCCTGAGACACAGAAAACAGCTTCATCACATTCACGCGTCGGCTCAGCAAAACTTCTATTTTTAAATAAAGCGTCAGATATTCGAAATCTACGACCAAAATTCCGAAAATCTGGGAAAAATGTCAGAAATTCGAATTCTGAGAAAATTGTCAAAATCTGAGAGAAAAATCTAAATCTGGGGAAAAAAACAGAAATTTGAATTCTGAGTGAAAAAAAGTCAAAATCTCAGAAAAAAGTCAAATTCTCAGAAAAAAGTCAAATGAGACAAACGTATGTCAGAACTTTGAATTCTGGGAAGATTGTCAAAATAAATAAAAAGAAAAAGTTCTGCAGTGAATATGCAAATAATACACCCTGAAAATGTGTTTATTTGTGGTTCTGTGCCCTCTGATGGAAGAACATCATCTAGCACAGGGACGGCCCCCACCTCCTCTTTTTGCGGCCCTCAGATTTATAAACAACGTAATTAATTATTTATTTTCTGTGATGTTTTTACTTGTAGTACTGATACCGTCCTCTAGACTCCTTACTTCGCGAGCTGCGTACATGATTTCGTTCGGCAGCCAAATACCGCGAAATAATCTCTGACGCGTTTGTGTGTATTGTGTTTGTTTCCCGGGGAAACACTCACAAGAAACCCCGGCTGTTGTTATGCCTGCTGTGACCTTAAGTTACCGCTCGTAATTATGCCGTTACAAGCTTCAAAGTTATATTTATCATCTGAATTTGGCGAACAAGTTTAATATTCTAAAAACCAAGACTTTGTTTATTTGAAATCAGATGAAAACAAACTGTCACGGACCCTGCCGTGTTCTCTATGATTACTATACGCTTTTCATTCATAATGTCAGCGGGAGGGAGGGGGAGCTGAGGAATAGCAGAGTGCGGGTTGACAGGTGTTTGACACTCCCCTTATTGTGCGTCGCAGAGACGCAAGACAAGTGTCTTAGGTTCAAGTTAGACAACTAATGTCAGGGTTAGTGTTCATGACTTCATGTGTATGTCATCTTAATGGTTAATCTCAACGCACACACATTTTCCGTGCTTTCCAATAGTTTAAAATAGTTTTATTCCACTGTTAAATAACCTGTTCAATATAAACATGCCACTTGTACAAATTAAATAACATTTCTGTGAACTGATATTTGTTTAGTGAGCTCATTAGAGGATGTTCCCTGACAGATTGTAAAATGTCAATGAAGATGTCAGACTTAGTATATTTGTTAATAACTACATACAACACATGGAATTTGTGTGTGTGTGTGTTCCAAGTGAATCTGCGGCCCCCTGGTGGCCAGTACATACATTATGCGGCCCCCACCACCATCCAAGATGCCCATCCCTGATCCAGCGTCTCCTTTCATTTCCGATGGGGAACGACTCAGGTGTTACAAAGTGAACTAAACCTCATTCATGCGTCTGCTCAGCTAAACTTCTATTTTTAAATAAAGCGCCCCCCTGCAGGCTGACGATAACCCCCCCCCCTCCTTGTTAACATGAATATTTATCACCAGCTCCCCGGTTTACATCAGAGACAAATCCAGCGTTTAGTTCAGTTTTATCAGTTCTGTTAAACCTGTAAACACTGATTCATCTTTTAGGAAGGGCTGCAAGATATGAGGAAAATCTGCAGTAACATTAGAAATAAAACAGATATTAAAACTGTAATCGATTCGGCTTCTTGAGCAGCTTTCAGCGTACTGCTAAAATAAATTGCTTTCTGAATTAAATGATTCCTCGTTTCTTATTTTAGAAATTGATCTGAACACAAGAGGCACCAATAAAAAGCAGCAAGAGGAATTTAAATTGCAGGTTTCTCCTGTTGTTTTCAATCAACTCAAAATAGAATCTGTTGCAGAATGTGCTTACTGCACAAGATGACATGTTGTGCAGCCCTACTTTAAAGTCATTTATCAAACTAACCAAACATCAGCCGGTTGCAGCTTCTCAAAGATTAACATTTTCTATTTTTATTCTATCTTTCTCTTATTTGCTTACAGAGTTGGTTGATCACTAAAGTCCATTTTCTGATATTTAAATCACAAATACAATCTAAGGATAAACTAAAAATGAGAACCTTCCTTGTTCCTGTTTCTTACAAAGAAAGCAATGCAACTTGTCTCCTTGCTCCGAGAGGCTTTAAGACCTTTCTACAGGTTTAGAATCCAGGTTCAGGGAGTCTAAAAAAGAAAGGGAAGTTTCTGGGAGACTTCGACAGGTCTCTGGGCGGCTTTAATAGACGGGTTTATTCATGTGTTTTATGTTTATTTTATTATCTTTGATTTTGAATGACCGTTTTTAAATGTCATTTTATAACTTGCTTCCGCTGCACTATTTCTTAATGCTCTTAAAGTGCCAGTGAAGTGCATTTTTTTGCGCCAAAGTGAAATGGCAGTTTCATTTCTTACATATAATTGTACCTGTTCATGGCTAAAATAATTTTTTAGGAAGTGCGAGGGACGAGATAAACATCGCAAATTTTTCAGAGTCTGAGCCTACCGCTGCTGCAGACGATAGCGGCTGTGACGTCACAAGATGGGCCCAGTTGTGATTGTAAACATGGCGGAGCCTTCGGAAAGTGATACTGGTGCGAGAGAAATGAGTGATTTTGACAGCTTTTCGGACAGGATAGATGAGGAAAGTGGCCATGGAAGTCAATTTAGTTGAGGACAATATTTTGTCATAGATCTAGAGTAGATCTACACACAGGATTGGCCATCACCTGATCATACATTCATCTGTTCATAGCATGATGCAACATTCATGTTCACATGCAGTGTTGTGCTAGTTACTGAAAACCAGTAACTAGTTACAATTACTAGTTACTTCACTACTTACACCAAAAAGTAATGCGTTACTGTGAAAAGTAACTTTTTAGTTACTTAAAAAAGGGCACCCATTAATGCCCTTATACTGTAGCCTTCATTTCAGTACTGTTATTGCATCGGAGAATAATACAACCTGTTGATCAACTTGACATGCATTTGCATCACTGAACTCTGCTAAGCAATGTGGTCTATACAAACAAACACAAAGATATGTTTCAAAGTGCCAATCCAGCCGCTGTTGCTTAGGTGGAGGTGGAGTGGCGTCGGATGAGTCTGGGTCTGTGGTCTTAGCTACTAGCTTCGTCCCAGCATGTTGTTTCTGCAGATGTTTCAACAGATTTTAATTGCTGTTTTGGGCAGTCGATAGGATCTTTGACCCGCCAAGACACAACTTACATTTAACTAAAACGTTCTTTTCTTTGTGCTCGACAAAAGTGAAATAGTGAGAATATCTCCAGGCGGAGAAACTCGACTTGAGCTCTGCCGCCGCCATGATAGTCTTGTTATAACACAAACACAGTGGCCTTTATTTTTCATAAACAAACAATCTACGAATCTACGAAACAATGACACCAGCCACTCACCTTCATCTTTTGGGAACAGAAACATCGCCACTTCGGCAGAATTGACATTACCACAGCCAGCGGCAATGCATCGCTTCCCGTGTGTTTTTCCTCCCTTTTTCGTCACTGTCGCCTCCATTGTCAGCTTTTCTCGATTGGCAATCACTTCCAGTCGACTGCGAAACACTTTCCAATCAAATACTCGCTCAAAAACGTTGGTAAATTCGACTTTGAAATAGAGACAAAATGAATGGTGGTGAATGTAAACACTTCGGCTTGGCCCATCTTCTGACGTCACGCAGTAGATCGCAAGCCACGCCCACGAAGGCGGAGGTCGACTGCGAATTTCCCAGCGGAAAATTCAAACTCGTCAAATTCGTTGCTATTCCAACATCTTTGATATGGGTTCCAATGGACAATTTTGGTCATTACTATAC
>CM062278.1:31477574-31515074 GCA_031216635.1 Dissostichus eleginoides
ATGTGTGCATTTAAGTTCATAACGTCACGTGTGTATATATAATGTCTGTTTGTGAGTAAAATCACGGAGCTTTTTCCCGTGCACCCACCTGGTTAAATGTTATGAACTGTCAGTCAGATCATCGCTGCTTCACTGTATATAAGTATATAACATTATAACAGATACAGAGCTGTTTGCAGGGAGAAATCCTGGTAAAAATGGTGAGAGAAACAAAGCAGCTGTAACACTGACAGTCGGAAGCTGCGTCAACAATGAGATGCGTTCAGGTGCTCACAGTAAAGTAGTTAAGTACACTTTTAGAAAGGAATGGTGCTCAGGGTGTGGCTATAAATGATGTTTTTTGGTTTATTTATTCACAAATCAATCTGTCATGATTACTGGTGTCAGTACAGACAATGGGGGACATTAACACTATAGCAGCATTTGCATTTTTAAGGCAAATGTTGTTAAAGAAAAAAGTCAGAATACTGAAGAAAAGTAAAAATCCTGGAAAAAGCCCAATTTGTAAAAAAAAAAAAATGTTATTCTCATGTAGCCCTAATCGTCTTTGGTAAAACTTTCTGCACAAATTGTTAAATCATTTAAATATCTGTCATATCGTATCACTTAATCCTCTTAGGTACACTATTCTCCCAGGTTTCCCTGAACGCAGCACAGCCTCGTTGGAAAAACCAGGACAAACCTCCCCATCCTCCGAAAACCCAGGGAGAGAGAGACGGTGGGGTGGAGTCCGGAAACATGGCCCAGATCTAACATCCCTGCAGAAACACAGGCTTCTAACTCCTTTATTTACATCACTACGAGCTGCGGATATTATTCCTGATATTACATATTTTCTATCTGGATTGAATCTACACATATAACCGAAGATGTCTCGGGGAGTGATCCAGCCCAGCCAGCAGAAACTGGCCGAAAAGCTGACCATCCTGAACGACCGAGGCGTCGGGATGCTCACCCGGGTTTACAATATCAAAAAGGTTCGCACACACACACACACACAGACACACATCCCCATAAACACATACAATAACAGTATATGTGAGAGAGTGGCAATATGAACGCGGAATGCCTGATGAGCTAGCAGTGGGTGTAGCATTAGCAGCGGCAGTAGCATTATAGTAGTAGTAGTGGTGGTAGCATTAGCACGGTAGTAGCTATGGTTGTAGCATTAGCAGCGGCAGTAGTACTAGTAGTAGTGGTAGCATTAGCAGCGGCAGTAGCATTATAGTAGTAGTGTCTGTAGCAGTGGTTGTAGTAGCATTAGCAGCAGTAGTATCACTGGTATGTTACTGTTAGCATTAGCACGGTAGTAACTATGGTAGTAGCATTAGCAGCGGTAGTAGTAGCATAAGCGTCAGTAGTAGCACTGGTTTTGGTAGCATTAGTAGCATTAGCCCATCGCTAACGGCAGTTAGCTACATTCCATATACATACTATGTACAGTATGTATAGTAATAATAACAAACATATTCACCATCGTTAATACTACCATTCCGAAACTGAATATGTACTTACGTTAATCTAAATAAAGCGTCCCTTCTATCCTTAAGCTAGTCGCGTTAGCTTGCGGTAAAGTAGCCTCCAACCTCTAGGAAATTAGCCGGCCACCGAAGCCGATTTTCGGACACTTTCTCACTCTACAGTCGCTCTATTTCAGGCTTCATGCGACACTGAGCGAGTCTCATAGGAATGAACGGAGCCCCGCCTCTCTCCCTATATACATACACCGTCGGTTTTGCGATTTAAACTGGTTTTCCGTTTAATTAAACACAACTTTAGACGTGTTGTAAACAGTATAGTTAACGTCTATCAGTTAATTTACAACCTAATCTGGTACATTAAGCTCCTTTAGGTGTTATCGTGCAAATTAGGCCTGCATTAGCAACGGGCGTCGTCTTTGCTCCATCAAAACACAGATGCTAATGCTAACAGCTAATGGTTACAAACAGAATGGTTTTATTACCAATTACGTTTACATATACACATTTTCTTTGGTATACGTGGTGCATAAAGAGACACAGAAAGAAGATAAAGGAGGCAAAACATATAGTGCTATTATACAGGCTATTATGATGTGGATAATTGATGTTTCTCTACACCTGAGCTTATATATAGCTACGTTTAGCTGGCTTATTTAATGTTAAGTTGATGAAGCTAAGAGTATTTAGTGTCAATAGTTTGCAGTTTATTCAATTAATCTTTAAAGTGACACTTGTCAACAAACACTCATAACAGCAACAGAGTACAGCTTGAACAACTACCCACAACCACTAGTAAAAACATAAACACTACCATTTAAAATGTAATATGTAGATATATATGGTTAAAGAAATAACACAAAGACAAACATCTCTTTTTATAGCTGTATCTAGCAGGTGTTTAGCTCTCATAATGTGAAATATATATATAAATAGTCATTTATGTTATTTATTCACCAAAAATGTATGTGTTTTTGCATTTTAAGCCACTGAGTGACATTCACATGACATCTGCTGCTTTAAAGTGCATTATAGCATTGCATTAGACACATACATATAACATGTATTAATGCGACTGTCTCCTGTTTGTGTTGAAACAGTGGTTGTGTGTGGGAGGGAAAGAGCAGTGGGTCTGTTTGTGTGGGACTGGGAATGGATGATGAATACATAGAGACGAGAGAAAGAGGCAGAGTAGATAAACCGTCTGAAAGCCCAAACTGTTCATTTCCACTGGAGCTGTCCTCTACTGTTCAGCATTCAGTGTTCAAGGAATAGGATTTATGTTGGTGTTTCTATGATCAACAGCTAGTTTGATTTCACAAATATAAAAATAAGTCAGAATTCTTAATATAAGACTCATTAAAAAGTAAGAATTCTGAAAAAAGACCAGAATATTGATTGAAAAATAACTCTGAATAAGGAAAAAAATGAGAGATCAGAAGAAAAAAAGTGAGAATCTATTTCTGTGAAAATCTCAGAGTTTTGAGGAAAGTCATAATTCGGAAAAAAGACTGATTTAAAAAAAAAAAATATATATATATACGAATTAGGAAAAAATGAGAAAAAAAAAATGAACTTTCCGAAAAAGTCAGAATTAGGAAAAAAACATTTTTTTGCGAAAATCTCAGGATTCAGAGAAAAAAATCATAATGCTGAAAAAAACAGAATCTTGTGAAAAAAGTCAGAATTCGGGGAAAAAAATCACAATTCGGTTAAAAGTCAGAATCTTGTGAAGAAAAGTCAGAATTAGGGAAAAATGTTTATTGTGAAAATCTCAGAATTTTGACAAAAGTCAGATTTCTTTAAAAAAAAATCTGAATTCTGAAAAAAATCTGTATATTTTAGGAAAAAGTCAGAACTTTTGACTTACGTGTCGGATATTGACCAATCAGCAGATAGTTAAATATCCTCATCCTGTGTGTTTATATTCTCTGCAGACAGTATGAGCTGTCAGACAGTAATTTCTCTCTTATTTCGCCCTTCCTCTCCTTACTTCCTTCCTTCCTCTTTCTTCTGTCCCTTCATCTTCATATCTCTTCTGATCCGCCTCACCATTAGAGTTATATAAATAAACACATCCATGTGCTCTTCTATAATGCTTTCTTTTTACCTTTAAAAATGTCTTCAGCATCCAAAAACTAGAAAAATCCCGAAGATAGAAATCAATGAACCGGGAACTGTGAGACGATTAGTGAGCTCCTTCTGGTCATTTAAATAGCAATTTGGAGACCAATTAAATCTATTTATTTCTGAAATGCTTACACAACCAGTGGCTTAATTATGAAAACACAGGCAACAGATCTGGGTGTTTTGTTTCTACCTTTTGGAGAGAGTTATAATTCATGCTCACTAACAATAATATCATCGACTAAAATCACAGCAATGTTCTTTTCCATTTAATTACCACCGTCACTCATTACCTCATCGAGCTGCAGAAAACATCTGTTCTGGAGAGGACGCTTTAAAGTGGAGACACTACATCCTGATATACACCTGAACATCAGCAGGAGAGGACTCTTTAAAGTAGAGACACTACATACTGATATACACCTGAACATCAGCAGGAGAGGACTCTTTAAAGTAGAGACACTACATACTGATATACACTTGAACATCAACAGGAGAGGACTCTTTAAAGTAGAGACACTACATACTGATATACACCTGAACATCAGCAGGAGAGGACTCTTTAAAGTAGAGACTCTACATACTGATATACACCTGAACATCAGCAGGAGAGGACTCTTTAAAGTAGAGACACTACATACTGATATACACCTGAACATCAGCAGGAGAGGACTCTTTAAAGTAGAGACACTACATACTGATATACACCTGAACATCAGCAGGAGAGGACTCTTTAAAGTGGAGTTTTTGATCGGAGAGGACGTTGCCTCTTTATTTTTCCTCTGTCCAATTTGTCTCCAAGTTCTTTTACACTTATTTAGATTTTGATGATGCAGTGGTTCGTACGACATCAGGATTTTCTTCTCCTCCTCTCTTGCTTACTTACAGCATCTCTTTTCTGGCTGGTAATGTCTATGGTGGCCCTGCAGGGACAGTAGCTGCAGTCACACATGTAAAGTTAACCTACAGGGGAAAATAATTACACGATGACATTTAACGAAGGTTATCCCTGATTACCAGGGGCAATTTTGTAATTTTAATGGAATTTTGATGAGCTATTAAGGAGAAATTGCCTCCATACATTTCTCCTGGCCTGAATGGCAAACAGCACAACCTGATCTTTATGGCACTGTTGATATATTTATATACAGTATTTGAAATGGCACACTAGGAGCAACATTAACCTTTAGCTTATCGTTGGTGACGTGAAGTCATGTGACCGTGCTGTAGTTCCTTTGTAGCGCAACATTAGCAACCTTTAGCTTAGCGGTGGTGACGTGAAGTCATGTGACCGTGCTGTAGTTCCTTTATGGTCCAACATTAGCCACCTTTAGCTTAGCGGTGGTGACGTGAAGTCATGTGACCGTGCTGTAGTTCCTTTATAGCGCAACATTAGCCTCCTTTAGCTTAGCGGTGGTGACGTGAAGTCATGTGACCGTGCTGTAGTTCCTTTATAGTCCAACATTAGCCACCTTTAGCTTAGCGGTGGTGCGTGAAGTCATGTGACCGTGCTGTAGTTCCTTTATAGCCCAACATTAGCCACCTTTAGCTTAGCGGTGGTGACGTGAGTCATGTGACCGTGCTGTAGTTCCTTTATAGCCCAACATTAGCCTCCTTTAGCTTAGCGGTGGTGACGTGAAGTCATGTGACCGTGCTGTAGTTCCTTTATAGCCCAACATTAGCCACCTTTAGCTTAGCAGTGGTGATGTGAAGTCATGTGACCTTGCTGTAGTTCCTTTATAGCCCAACATTAGCCTCCTTTAGCTTAGCGGTGGTGAAGTCATGTGACCGCGCTGTAGTTCCTTTATAGCCCAATATTAGCCTCCTTTAGCTTAGCGGTGGTGACATGAAGTCATGTGACCGTGCTGTAGTTCCTTTATAGCCCAACATTAGCCTCCTTTAGCTTAGCGGTGGTGAAGTCATGTGACCGCGTGTAGCTCCTTTATAGCCCAACATTAGCCTCCTTTAGCTTAGTAGTGTTGACGTGAAGTCATGTGACCGTGCTGTAGTTCCTTTATAGCCCAACATTAGCCACCTTTAGCTTAGTGGTGGTGACGTGAAGTCATGTGACCGTGCTGTAGTTCCTTTATAGCCCAACATTAGCCATCTTTAGCTTAGCGGTGGTGATGTGAAGTCATGTGACCGTGCTGTAGTTCCTTTTATAGCCCAACATTAGCCTTTAGCTTAGCGGTGGTGACGTGAAGTCATGTGACCGTGTTGTAGTTCCTTTATAGCCCAACATTAGCCACCTTTAGCTTAGCGGTGGTGACGTGAAGTCATGTGACCGTGCTGTAGTTCCTTTATAGCCCAACATTAGCCACCTTTAGCTTAGCGGTGGTGACGTGAAGTCATGTGACCGTGCTGTAGTTCCTTTATAGCCCAACATTAGCCTCCTTTAGCTTAGCGGTGGTGACGTGAAGTCATGTGACCGTGCTGTAGTTCCTTTATAGCCCAACATTAGCCACCTTTAGCTTAGCAGTGGTGATGTGAAGTCATGTGACCTTGCTGTAGTTCCTTTATAGCCCAACATTAGCCTCCTTTAGCTTAGCGGTGGTGAAGTCATGTGACCGCGCTGTAGTTCCTTTATAGCCCAACATTAGCCTCCTTTAGCTTAGCGGTGGTGACGTGAAGTCATGTGACCGTGCTGTAGTTCCTTTATAGCCCAACATTAGCCTCCTTTAGCTTAGCGGTGGTGAAGTCATGTGACCGCGCTGTAGCTCCTTTATAGCCCAACATTAGCCTCCTTTAGCTTAGTAGTGTTGACGTGAAGTCATGTGACCGTGCTGTAGTTCCTTTATAGCCCAACATTAGCCACCTTTAGCTTAGTGGTGGTGACGTGAAGTCATGTGACCGTGCTGTAGTTCCTTTATAGCCCAACATTAGCCATCTTTAGCTTAGCGGTGGTGATGTGAAGTCATGTGACCGTGCTGTAGTTCCTTTTATAGCCCAACATTAGCCACCTTTAGCTTAGCGGTGGTGACGTGAAGTCATGTGACCGTGTTGTAGTTCCTTTATAGCCCAACATTAGCCACCTTTAGCTTAGCGGTGGTGACGTGAAGTCATGTGACCGTGCTGTAGTTCCTTTATAGCCCAACATTAGCCACCTTTAGCTTAGCGGTGGTGACGTGAAGTCATGTGACCGTGCTGTAGTTCCTTTATAGCCCAACATTAGCCTCCTTTAGCTTAGCGGTGGTGACTTGAAGTCATGTGACCGTGCTGTAGTTCCTTTATAGCCCAACATTAGCCTCCTTTAGCTTAGCGGTGGTGAAGTCATGTGACCGCGCTGTAGCTCCTTTATAGCCCAACATTAGCCACCTTTAGCTTAGCAGTGGTGACGTGTAGTCATGTGACCGCGCTGTAGCTCCTTTATAGCCCAACATTAGCCACCTTTAGCTTAGCAGTGGTGACGTGAAGTCATGTGACCGTGCTGTAGTTCCTTTATAGCCCAACATTAGCCTCCTTTAGCTTAGCGGTGGCGACGTGAAGTCATGTGACCGTGCTGTATTTCCTTTATAGCCCAACATTAGCCTCCTTTAGCTTAGCGGTGGTGACGTGAAGTCATGTGACCGTGCTGTAGTTCCTTTATAGCCCAACATTAGCCACCTTTAGCTTAGCGGTGGTGACGTGAAGTCATGTGACGTGCTGTAGTTCCTTTATAGCCCAACATTAGCCACCTTTAGCTTAGCGGTGGTGACGTGAAGTCATGTGACTGTGCTGTAGCTCCTTTATAGCCCAACATTAGCCTCCTTTAGCTTAGCGGTGGTGACGTGAAGTCATGTGACCGTGCTGTAGTTCCTTTATAGCCCAACATTATGTTTTTACTTCAGAAATCATAAAGTGGGGTTGATGTGTGGAGATTATCCCGCTGAACTAAACGTGTAAATATCATAAACGTTGAGATTATTTTCTGCAACAATCCAAAATCAAATAGAGACATCCCATTGGACCAGGGAGATGCTGCCTTCAGGGACCAACTCAGAAATACATCATCCCTGCAGCTCTTTATTCGACTTCACCCCAGGGCTTCTTCATTTGACCCACATTCTTCCTCCTTGTTTCTAACAATCACTTTAAAACCCTTTAAATCACAGCTCAGTATAAATTAACCACTTTTTTCTCTATGACCTGATATTTTCAGACGTGCATGTTTCGTGCCTCAGTGAACGCTGCATTGAGCTGTTACTAAGCAACAGGAATGTGAAGCAGATACTTCAGCCAGTGAATACTGCAGAGAAAACACACACACACACACACACACACACACACACACACACACACACACACACACACACACACACACACAGTGTAGCATGTATACAGTAGTGAAAGTAAAGTATATATTGCACAGTTATTTTCAGATTTCTCACAGTATTTGAATAGCAGACAGTATTAATCATAATTATAAAGCAGTATATATATACATTTATATATTCCACAACAGATGTGTTATGGTCTTTGTTGTTATCCAGTCTGTTTGCCAGCCCATCGAGTCCTATTGTGATCCCGGACATGTTGAGTGCCCCAAAGTTTAATGTTAGAAATGTATATGAATCCAATTGTGACATTTTCGGGATAATAAGTGTCAGTTTTAACCATAAAGTGGCCATATTTATACTTTTTGAGGACTGATTTCATTACCATGAGTCGTGTTGAGACCATTGGATATAGAGAGCATTATTACCTCTCCTGTGGACAATTTATTTTCAAATAAATAAGCAATCTTTGCAATCCAAATGATCCAGAGTCCCTTAAAACTTCAAAATCGACCCACAGATAACACTAATATGGCCTCTTTCTGGTTAAAACTGCCACTTATGATCCTGAAAATGTCAGAAATGGATTCAGCATCCTCATTAACCTCCAGAAACACTCAGAAATCCACCAAGTCATTTCTGTTTTACTATTGTTTACATGCGCTATAATGCTTATCAATGCTAATTGTGTAAACTACCCATCATATGCAGGTTATCATCCGGCATTTGCTATGTGCTGGGGACCCTAAATACACTTTTCTAACATCAAAATGTGGGGGTTTCAACATCTCCTCGTTCACACTGTTGCTAGGTAGACTTTTGTGTAGGGTTAGGATCCCTTTGTGTTACTCTGAAGAATCTAGCGCTACAACAATGTGATCACATGTCTACGCAGCATGTGCTGTTCTCTGTGTTGTGTTGAAACAGAACGGCTGTCCTTAACTGACCTCTCAGAAAACACCTGTGTGTGTGTGTGTGTGTGTGTGTGTGTGTGTGTGTGTGTGTGTGTGTGAGAGAAAGTGTGTGTGTGGTGTAGAGCAGCAGTTTGTCTATAGGTGGGCTCTTTGTTTTGATTTCTTCTCTTCTTCTCTCCGTTCCAATGCTTCCCCCCTCTCCTATGCAGCAAGGACAAGTTTGGAAGGTTTGCAAAGTTTATCACCTTCCACTGATGAAACCCCACTTCCTCCACCCTTCCTCTTCCTCTTCCTCTTCCTCTTCCTCTCCTCCTCCTCCTCCTCGTCCTCGTCCTCCTTTATGATCTGTTGCTCCTCCCTCCTCTCCATGTCTGAATCTGAAGAGCTCCATCACTGTCAGTGTTTATGATGCAGCATCACATGTTTTTCCCCCATGCTTTACTTCAAAATCAGAGCGGTTTTCTTTATTGTAGCACACGAACATTAGCTCGCCATTTAACCAGTCTGCAAAGCTAACGCAACAACTGTTAGACACTTGATTTGAGAACAAATTAGGTCCAGTTTGAAAAACAATGAGTGCATTTGTTGTAAGAAGAGTGGCTGCAGTGTGATTTAAAACCTCTAGACAACAGTGATAGCTTCACGTTTATGTATATTTATTTCAAAATAAGAGTGTTTTCCTTTATTGTAGCACACAATCATTAGGATTAGACACTTCATTTTGACACGTATAACAATTAAGTTGAATTTGACAGACTACAATGAGTGCATTTGTTGTAAGAAGAGTGGCTGCAGTATGATTTAAAACCACTAGAAAGGATTGATAGTTTAATGTAGATTTACTTAAATATATATCTGTTTGGGTCAACCATAGAAAGTATTCTTAATCCCCATTAAAAGTAATATTACTACAGGGTAAAGCCATACTTTATTATGCAGAATAACTACTACTAAGAATCTACCTGCAGTTTGTTAAATTGTCAAATGAGTAGAAAAACCCGGCTACGGTTCGGTTTGCATCGTTTCTGAAGCTCCTGATGGAAGTCTGATAGTTTCATGTATAGATTTTCATTGATATTTTCTAAACTGTGTACACATGACTATACTAGCCTTAAATGAAACCATCGATAAAATAGTGTAAGAGAACGTTTTGAGATGTGTTTATTTTGCATCAGTTTGAGAGGTTATCTGGTGTTTTGAGTGGAGATACGAGGGGGGAGGCGAGGTTTCCTCCAGTCCCTCACCCTTCATCCACCTCACCCCCTTCTCCCATCCATCCCCCCATCAAACCCCAGAAAGACAGATTATGCACTGCCAGAAAACTATGTATAGATCTTTATGCAAACACAAGCCTTCTGTTAATAGTAGGGATGGGAATGATTAACCAAACATTCAAAATGATTCAGGTATTCCAATATGAGTTATGAATATCTTTATCATGTCAAATATTCGAATATAAAATTGCTTTCCAATTCCCATCCCTAGTTAATAGTAGATGAATTAGTGAGCTAGTTGCCGCTGCGTTGGCTGAACCAACGAAGAAGAAGCCAGGTTTTTAAGTTAGAAGGTTTGCATGTTTTAGCCCATCAATGTTTACATCCCTGCTGCCAACCATCGTCCCAAACACAGGTGCTCACCTTGAATTTATTGTCTATTTGTTTACTGAAATGCTTCATCAGAATCTCCAACAGTGGCTGCATCACATCAACAAACTGTACGGTCAGAAAAACAACACGGATGAATCCTGTCTTTGTCCAACAGCAGGGACATTTACAATCATACAGCAGAGAGATATTACAGATAAAGAACTATAAGAGAAGGTTAATGACATCAAGTGTGGTGGGAAACTCGATATCCCATTTACTGCCTGAAAGCTACAACAGACGATTACAACAATTAGATTTTCTCAAATCATGGATGTTTGAACGTCCTACAATCACTTGAACGCACCACCATGTGTCAAGAGTAATTACCTTTCAAGAGCTAACATCATAAATTAAGTAAGAAAGCATTCAATCAGTAGATTCCTGCACAAATCAGCCTGTATTTAGACACCAAAGTGGAGCCGTTGCAGCAAAATAAAAGACTTACGTTTGGGCTAAAACAGATGAAATGGGATTTTCTCATATTTTAAAAGATCGCTGGATGTTTGAACGTCCTACAATCACTTGAACACACCACCAAGTGTCCATAGCAAGTACCTTTCCATCAGAAATTAAATAAGAAAGCATAGGATCAGTACATAATACAAATCAGTAGTCTAGGCCTGTATTTAGACACCAAAAAACCCAACACGGATGATTAGCAAAATGGGATTTTCTAGTCAGAAATCCTGTCTTTGTCCAACAGCAGGGGCATTTACAATCATACAGCAGAGAGATATTACAGATAAAGAACTATAAGAGTAGGTTAATGATATTCAAGTGGTTGTGGGAATATCACATCTACTGCCTGAAAGCTACAACAGATTTTCTCATATTGTAATAAGTCGCTGGATGTTTGAACGTCCTACAATCACTTGAACGCACCACCATGTGTCCATAGCAAGTACCTTTCCAGAGCTAGCATCATAAATTAAGTAAGAAAGCATACAGTCAAGACATTCCTGCACAAATCAGTACTTCAGGCCTGTATTTAGACACCAAAGTGGAGCCGTTGGAAACTCTGATATCACATCCACTGGCTGAAAGCTAAAACAGACGATTAAAAAAAAATGGATTTTCCCAAATCGTGGATGTTTGAACGTCCTACAATCACTTGAACGCACCACCAAGTGTCCATAGCAAGTACTTTTGCATCAGAAATTAAGTAAGAAAGCATACGATCAGTACATTCCTGCACAAATCAGCCTGTATTTAGACACCAAAGTGAAGCCGTTGCAGCAAATAAACCTTTTGAGTTTGGGCTAAAACATGATTCATAAATGGGATTTTCTCATATTGTAAAAGGTTTGAACGTCCTACAATCACTTGAAAGCACCACCAAGTCTCCATAGCAAGTACCTTTCCAGAGCTAGCATCATACATGAAGTAAGAAAGCATTCAATTAGTACATTCCTGCACAAATCAGTAGTCCAGGTCTGAATTTAGACACCAAAGTGGAGCCTTCGCAGCAAAATAAACGTCTTAAGTTTGGGCTAAAACATGGAAACCTCTGTAGAGTCCCTTCAGAAATCCAACCGATGTTCTGTAATAACCAGTCAGTGTTTTTCACTCTGCAGTTCCCCGGCGTGAGTCAAAGGGTAAATAAATGTCGCTGTGAAGTAGAGCAAGGATCGTGGTTTTAGATCAACAACATCTTGACTCCTTGCTTCTGATTCGTTAGAAACCCTTCTTCCTCTCACACACCTGAACAGATTCACACGGGGGTTTCTGAGCCTTTTCACACACTGAAATTACTTTAGTTTATTTGTTGATAGTGTCGTGAACAGTCCCCATTGATCACAACAAACAGGAAATGGGGTATTAGCTTTAGCCAACTTTGCTAATTTCCAGCTGATATTAGACACCTTTTTAAAATCACAACACATCACGCATTAGTTATAAAGAAAGGATGAAAGACAAGTAGATAGAGGCGAAAGGATATAAGAGAACACACGTTACTACAGACATGTCACATATAGCACATCACAATAATAAATGTGTAGATCTTGTCCGGTGTGAGAGACGTTGGAGCGAGGAAGCATCTCGCAGGTCCATTGATCTGTGCTGAAGTCATGTTGTTGTGTTGTTGTTCTCTGTGTCAATCCCCCCCTCAGTGTCCAACTGGGTGTGAGACCGTGCAGTAATGGTGTTGGCTAGGTAGCTAGCATGTTTAGCTTAATTAGCTTGTCTTGTCACCCTCCCTTTAGACTTTTTGGGGTGCATAGCTAGCATTTTAGCTTTCAGTGTAGCACTTATTTTATTGTATTTATTGCTAAGTTGCTAGTTTGTTTAGCCTATTCTGCTTGTTTTGCCTCGGTAGCTAGTATGATTAGCCTATTTAGCCTATTTAGCTTGTTTAGCTTGCCTTGCCACCCTCCCATTGGAATTTTTGGGGTGAATAGCTAGCATTTTTTGCTTTTTTTGCTTTCAGTATAGCCCCTTTTTTATTTATTTTGTTGCTAGTTTGTTTAGCCTTTTCTGGTTGTTATTACTAGGAAGCTAGCATTTATAGATATTTTTTGCAGTGAAGCCTTTTATTTCTATGGCTAAGTAGCTAGCATAATTCTGCTTCTTTTGCCTCGCTAGCTAGTATCAGGCCAGGAAGCTAGCATTTTTTGCTTTTTTGCAGTGAAGCCTTTTATTTCTCTGGTTAAGTAGCTAGCATGTTTAGCTTATTCTGTTTGTTTTTTCTCGGTAGCTAGTATGATTAGCCTATTGCGCTTGCAGTGTAGCCTTTCTTTATTTTTTTTGGCTAGGTTGCTAGTATGGTTAGCCTATTCTGCTTTTTTGACTAAGAAGCTAGCATTCTTTGCTTTTTTGTTGCAGTGAAGCCTTTTATTTATCTGGCTAAGTAGCTAGCATGATTCTGCTTCTTTTCCTCGGTAGCTAGTATGATTAGCCTATTGCGCTTGCAGTGTAGCCTTTCTGTGTTTTTTTACTACGTAGCTAGCATATTTAGCCTATTTCCCTTGTGGGGTACCTTTTGTATCCCATGCTGAATCCTAGTATCCTCCAGTAGGTGTTTTCCTCCTAAACTCTTCCGGGGTCATCCACAGTTGATGCTCATCAGTTAGCTGTAGCTAATCTATAATTGACGGTGTGATGAAACTCTAAATCCTCGGTAGCAGAAACATCTCAGAGCGTTTAAAATAAGCTGCACAGACCACACCTTTGTCAACATTGTGTAAACCTAATATGAGTTTACTGTGACATACCTGACAACATTAATCTGAACGAGAGAGATGAGTTATTTGAGAATAAATCCTTTTAGTGAGTTCAGTTCATTCCTAGAATAAGTGAGACATGGATTGTTTGATAGCTATCACACTGGAGAAATAAGAAACTGTAAATGTACGCAATCATTTATATCTCTGTTAGGGCCAGAGAACTAAGATTATTTGTACTTACCTCATACATTATTATATACAAATGTGATCATAAACCAACACTTTTAAATATATTTATCATTTTATTACATAACAGTACAAACAAGAACATGCGTCTTTCTGACAGGTTGTCCATCACGGTCACTTTTAGAGAGAGGCAGGGTGGGAATTGTAGTCTTTTATACTCTCTTATAAAAACAAAATACTGGCTCTAACAGTGTGTCTCCACTCTCTGGAGGAAGTGAATCCTCAGCAGAGACGGCAAAAGTACACACATCCTTTACTCAAGTAGAAGTACACACATCCTTTACTAAAGTAGAAGTACACACACCCTTACTCAAGTAGAAGTACACACATCCTTTACTCAAGTAGAAGTACACATCCTTTACTGAAGTAGAAGTACACACATCCTTTACTCAAGTAGAAGTACACACATCCTTTACTCAAGTAGAAGTACACACATCCTTTACTCAAGTAGAAGTACACACATCCTTTACTCAAGTAGAAGTACAGATACTGTGTTTAAAAATACTCTGGTAAAAGTAGAAGTACTGACTAAACTTCTTTACTCAAGTAAAAGTAAAGAGGCTTTGAAATGTACTTCAGTAAAAAGTACCCATAACTAGCAGCTGTTTTAAAGAGTACCTGACCTCCCTTTATATTAATAGAACAATAATGTCATTGTTAGCTAATGAATGTTTCCATGCTGAACAACGGCAACATGACAACGTTTTCATTGGTCCCTCTTCTTTAGAGAAGACCAGGAAATGATGGATACACGGATCGTGTTCAAATCAATAGGCACGCAATGACTCTAAATAATAATGATCACGCCACCAAACACACATTCAGACTAAAGGAACCAGCCTGTTTGGAACATGGAAGAAGTAGAAAGTAAAAGGTCGTGGAGTAAAGTACTGATACCAGAACAATGTACTGAAGTACAGTAACAAAGAATTTGTACTCCAATACTTCCCACCTCTGATCCTCAGAAAGTCTCTTCTGCGATTCTTCCTCCGTGTTCCAGCCAATAAACATCCACTCTGTTTCTGGCATGTGCATGCACTACATCCCCCTCACCATTCAAAACGACACTACCCATAATGCATCAGTGCTGTTGCTACCTGCCTACCTACCAGACTTAGTATGTAAGTGATATTAGTATTTAGAAAGAGCAGATAATAAAACAGGACTTTCTCTGTGAAAACTCTTCAGTTATTTCTCTTTTCTTACGTTTCTTTTCCTTTCTTCTGTTTCATTCAACCCTTCTTCATGTTACCTCCATCACTGCCCATCATGCAGCTTTACTAACCAGTGATGGACCTTCAGTTTGAAACAAAACACACCCTCTTTTACTCTCAGTGGTTCTCCTCTCTGAGCTGTGGATCACCTCTGATAGCCTGGAGGATCAAAATAACACGAAATAAGATTATAAGATGCTTCAGATGTCTACTCAAATCCAATATGTAGGAGATAAAAAGAGATTCAGCCACTAATTGACAAATCAATTAATGCTAAGAGTCATTTTTCAGCCTCAAATATGGAGATGTCTTGCTTTTATCTGATGTATAGCTTAAGAGAACATATCTTTTGTTTTCGAAGACAAAACATCAACTTGGACTTCCGAGAAACTAGGATGGACATTTTCAACCAACATACATGTTAAAAAACCCATCAATTGATAAGGAAAATATGTGTTAATTGCATCCCTTATATTGTTTAATGACCTTATTAGTCTGTATCTCTGTCAGATGTGTCCACAGCTCAGCAGGTGAACCACTGATCAGGCTCAGTGTCTGACAGGAAACTGTTTTATCCAACATGGAAACACACACTATCATTCAGCAAAGCAACATCTAAAGAGGTCACTTGCAATGAAGTGTGTGTGTGTGTGTGTGTTTCCATGCTTTCTATAGTCCAGAAACTCCCCTAAATGTCAGTCATTTGAAAATTGTACACATGTTTTACGATAAACAGTTTCCACTGAAGCACTTCCTGTCTCCCCTTCACATCTAACACCCCCCACCATGCAGAACACCTCAGATTAACGTAACAGATCTGTCTGTCCTCACTTCTCCTTCTCCTCCTCCTCCTCTCTTCCAGGCGTGTGGCGACCCCAAAGCCAAGCCCTCCTACCTGGTGGATAAGAACCTGGAGTCTGCCGTCAAATTCATCGTCAGGAAGTTCCCCGCCGTGGAGACGCGCAACAATAACGTACGTATTTATTTATATATATATTTATGTGTATTATACGCCTGCATGCACATCTGCGCTGTGTCTGTGGGAAAGAGAGGAAGAGAACGGTTCAATTTAGTATAATTAACGTCTAAACATAAGGCGCTTTTACACCAAGTACTTTCCACAGGAATAGTTCCCAGTACTTAGTTCATCAGAACTCTTTAGTCCCTGGAACTATCTAGTAGATCGCGTTCACACCGGAATAAGTTCCCTGAGGGAGGATTAGGCAAATGAAGCCGCTGACGGCACTTCTTCTTCTGCTTTGGGTTTACTGGCAGGCCGCAAACAACTTCACGGCGTATACTGCCACACGGCGTATACTGCCACACGGCGTATACTGCCGCCCGAAGTCCCCGGCCGGAAGTCCCCGGAGTTGGGGACTGGCTTCAGTAGAAGCTGCTGGGACTCCCAGCAGCTTCTACTGAAGCCTTCCGAGTAAATCGCCAGAACGCCGACACCTCCTCATCTCCACCGCTCGCAAGTTTTCTTTTGTGTTGCCATAAGTTAGTCTCTCTCCGTTGGTGCGCTGGGCTAATGCTAATAATGCTAATGCCAGCAAATAAAATGGGGGCTTCACAAAACCTTTCAGAGTTTTACGGGGCGTGGTTTGCAATCCGCCCAGCCAATCAGAAATTGGAACCTTTTCCTCCCAGGAAAGAACCACCTCTCTAGCAGGGACTGAAAAGGGGGGAAAAGGTTCCCGAAAAAAAGTTGTAGTTCCAGATCTTTTTGGTGTGAACGCAAAATCCCAGGAACTATCGGAACTATTCCTGGAAAAGTACTCCGGTGTGAAAGCGCCGCTTGATATTTTTCTGCAGCTAATACCTGGAAAGTTTTGCAATTAAAAGTTAGGATTTAAAGGCTTTATTGTGAAATACACAACAGTAGCTTTGGAAAGAAAACCTGATCATAATAATAAGGCTATAATAATACGTTTTTATATTTTTTAAATCATCAGTTTTTCAGTGAAAAGGGTAAATTATTGTCAGATTTTACTCAATATAATTTCATTTAATTTAGATATTTAATAGATGTATAACTTTGCAGTAGTGTAAAGAACAGAAGCTACTGATGAATATTTAAAAATATATATATATTTGCTTTTAAAGTGTCTTTGAGCTCTGGGAAAAGTGCTATATAACCATTATGTATTATTATCAATTAGAATATCGAGCTTTAAATATCAACACAAGGTAACCCAAGTTATTTAGTGTCTGAATCTGCTTTACTGATAATGAATTACTCAGATTTTATTTAAAATAACCGAGTAAACAAAGCAGCTCCTCATTTTCTAAAGCTCTTAACAACAAGTGCTAAAGTTATTATACTTTTAATAGATAAATGAACATTTATTATGTATATTATTTAATTCAGATCAGACCACAGAAATGTTAAAAAATGTATAATTGTTTAAAAATGTTAAAGTTAAATACGACTGAGAGTAGCTTTACCAAGCAAGAGGAATAAAACAAAAATCAAATGTTCTATTAGCTTCACTTGTTAGCTTAGCATCTAGCTTATGTGTTTATGTCAAACTGTGTGTGGGTGTGGGTGTGGGTGTGGGTGTGTGTGCGTGTGTGTGTAAGTGTGGGTGTTAGAGCGTTTCTGTGTGTGTTAGAGCGTGTGTGTGTGTGTGTGTTAGAGCGTGTGTGAGTTAATGTATGTGTGTGTTAGAGCGTGTGTGTGTTACAGTGTGTGTGTGTGTTAGAGCATGTGTGAGTTAATGTGTGTGTGTGTTAATGTGTGTGTGCGTGTGTTACAGTGTGTGTCACTGTATGTGTTTGTGTTTGTGTGTGTTACAGTGTGTGCGTGTGTGAGTTAATGTATGTGTGTTAGAGTGTGTGTGTGTGTGTGTGTGTGAGAGCGTGTGTGTGAGTTCATGTGTGTTTGTGTGAGTTAATGTGTGTGTGTGTGTGTGTTACAGTGTATGTGTGTGTCACTGTGTGTGAGTTAATGTATGTGTGTTAGAGCGCGTGTGTGTGTGTGTTACAGTGTATGTGTGTGTCACTGTGTCTGCGTGTGTGAGTTAATGTATGTGTGTTAGAGCGTGTGTGTGTGTGTGTTAGAGCGTGTGTGTGAGTTCATGTGTGTGTGTGTGAGTTCATGTGTGTGTGTGTGTGTGAGTTAATGTGTGTGTGTGTGTGTGAGTTAATGTGTGTGTGCGTGTCCAGTGAACTAAAATAAATCATTGATCATCACATTTTTCTTTCAGCTTCATTGTTAGCTTAGCTCGTAGCTTCTGGCCTTTGTGTTGATGTCAAAGTGTCGTTTAGCAAACAGCTGTGTGTGTGTGTGTGTGTGTGTGTGGATATTTTGGAGTGTGTGTTTTCGTGTGTGTGTAGCTAACTGCTTTATTGATATCCCTGTGCTCAGATTGTCTCTTACGTTGTTTTCTGCTTTGTTTCTGTGTTTGTCGTGCATGCTAAACTTGGCTTATTCCGGACTTGTGCTTTTTGGTAAGTTTTTGTATCTCGTATTTAAGTTCCCCTCAGTTGTGTAAAAATGTAATGTTTTTTGGAGTGTGTTTTTTCCGTTGCTCCGCTTCCTCTCGCTCTCTCTCTCCATCACTCAGTGTGTGTGTGTGTTAGTGTGTGTGTGTTTCCCTTCCTGGTTTACCTGCTGGATGACTGCTGATTGGCTAAGAGGGCTTTTAAAAAGTGACTGACTGTCTGCACCACGGAGAGTTCAAAGCAAATATACGTATTTATATATCCGACAGATTACTACCTCATAGTGATGGTTCAGCAGTATCTGTACTGGTCTTTTTTATATCTGCCTATCTGCCACTACTACAGATAAATAAAGAGACACGTTAATACACATTCAAAGTAAGCAGCAGTGTACTAAAAATCAGAATCAGGTTTATCACCAGGTAGGTTGACAAGTACGAAGAATTTGACTTGGTGTCGTGGTGCATACATACAAATAAGACAACAATTAAAAACACAGATAGAGAACTATTTTAAGAAAACTATAATAACATAAAAAAATATAGTAAAATATAGCAGTATTTACATAGAAAGAGAATGGAATAAAATGTGCAGTAATAAAAAACGATATTGTGTGCATTAATGTGGAACATAGACACTAATGTAGTAGTAGCTGGATAACAGGAGTAAATAGTTCAAATAAATATTGGACGGGGTGTTTCTAGAAAGATATAGTTTGAGTACTGTGTCTCTGATCTGGTTTATAAGAGAGATCAACATGACTACTACTTACTAAAGGGGATTTCTTTATACATATCCTGGCCAGGGTAATTGCTGATCACCTCTCTGTGTTTGAGTTAGCATCACTTCTGAAAAGCTGTGATTTCTGGATGATCACAATGCATTTAAATTATTAGATTTATTATTAAAATCCTCTAATCCACCCTCTAGTGTGAACAGATGTTAGGGCATTATTTCAGCCTCTGAGTTTTAGCAGCTTCTTGCCATTCAAAATTATCAAAGAAAGATAAATATATTTCTTTTCTTTGCATTAAAGGGGACCTATCATGCAAAATGCACTTTTGGATGTCTTTTCTACATAAAGATGTGTCCCCGGTGTGTCAGGGAACTCACGCAGCGTCAGAAAATAAAACCCTCTCTCTTTTCCTCCGTACCCAAATCTCTAAAAACGGGGGAACAACGGAGCTGATCCAGATTTGCGTCCGATATGACGTAATGTCTGAAATGCGGACCCTCGGCCCTATCAGAAACGTTGCTATCAGAAACAATGCCCGACTGTTTTGGACGTAATATGGTCGGTGTTTACATTAGCATCGCTAACACTCAGAGCTAACCTGTACTGGAGAGCATGTGTGTGAAGAAGCAGGAAATAAAAAGGAACTCACCTTGTGGTATAACCGGCAAGAGAGAAAGCCTTTGAGCTCCATCCTGTTTCAGAGATAATCCTTGATAATCCATGATATGGCGTTTCATCACGGCAGTATTTAGTTTTTTATATATCTGAGACCTATGCTATCGCCTAAAAATAGCATGATAGGTGACCTTTAATTGGCGATTTACCTCCTTGGTGCAGCAGCAGCGTCACACACTCTTCAAACGTTACATTTCTTACTTTTTTCCACTTTCTCTCAACAGCTATGTCTTTAAAACACACATGTCTGCGGGGTTTAGTCCAGTATCCTTCTGTCTTTAAAACACACATGTCTGCGGGGTTTAGTCCAGTATCCTTCTGTCTTTAAAACACACATGGCTGCGGGGTTTAGTCCAGTATCCTTCTGTCTTTTAAACACACATGTCTGCAGGGTTTAGTCCAGTATCCTTCTGTCATTTAAACACACATGTCTGCAGGGTTTAGTCCAGTATCCTTCTGTCTTTAAAACACACATGGCTGCGGGGTTTAGTCCAGTATCCTTCTGTCATTTAAACACACATGTCTGCGGGGTTTAGTCCAGTATCCTTCTGTCATTTAAACACAAACTGCTTCTCATTAGATGATCTCTTTCTGCATTACAGCTGATTAAAAGTCTTTTATCTGGGCTTTCATCACTGATATTTCTGATTCCTTAAAAACTCAAACAAAGGTGGACCGATTTTTACTTTGGTCAAACATTTGTATTCCTTTATTCGTTGTTCAATCTGGTTTACAGCCGAGTGTACAGCCTGACTCAAAATGTAATATTCAAAATGTACGGAAGAGCATTAGGGAAGAAAAAATGTAAATTCTTAAAAGTGAATTTTAGTTTTAGTACTGACATTAAAGTTAGAATTCCCAGAATTACATTCGATTTTTTCCAAAAATCTCAGAATTCTGACTTTTTCTCAGAATTTGTACTTAAATCTCAAAACAAACAAAATCACCTTTTTCAGATTTTCTTTTTTCTTTTTTCTGAAGATTACAGTCAGAAAAAGTCACAATTCTGGAAAAAAAGTATTTTGAATTCTGAGATTTGAGTCACATTTCTGGCTTTTTTTCCAAAACTCAAGCAAGTTCAAAAATTGAGAATTTTATTTTTCAGATTTCTGACTTTTTCTTTGACGGTTTACTTTAATCTCAGAAAAGATGCCTGTGTTTATCTTATAACTGAAAAATAAAAATATATAAAAGGAAAAAAGAAATCTCAGAAAAGAAAAAACATTTCCATTTTTTTTTTTCCCTGAAATTTGAAGTCACAATTCTGACTTTTCTTCCTCATAACTCAAAACTCACAAATTCACTTTTGATCAAATATAAAGGAAAAAAAGTCAGAATTTAGAACATTAAATAATTATATTTTTTCATTTCTGAGAAGTTTCTTTTCTGATAAAAAATGTTCATGAAAATCTCAGAATTCTAACTTTTACTTTCATCAAAACTTTAAAAAAATGTTCAGAGTTTTTGTGTTTTTTTCTGAAGATTAAAGTCACAGGGTTTTTTTTTGTGTCTGCTAATTCTTTTTCCTGAGAATCTCAGAATTCGGAGATTTAAGTTATAATCTTTTAAAATCTCAATAAAGCACTTCCCTCATCCTCTCCCATACAAAAGATGTTCTTCCAAAGTAAAAAGACTCTTTTAAAGCAGGTTTTAAGGTGTAAATCTCCCTCGTGTCGTCTGTGTGTCTCTGTTTTTATTCATTAAGAATTGAACCAGCTCCATTTCCACTCAATTATTCAACAGCTGTTTCTCATTTATACCAGTTTAATGTGAATTTAGTCAAAATGAAGAGAAACTGTTATTAATGAGAACAACAGAAACTCTATTGATCCATGAAGGGAAACTGTAATTGGTAGACATGTAAGAACAACTGTTTCCTTTACTCATTTTGGGGATAAAAGGCGCTTTGAATCAGTTTAAAACATGCCCATCGTATAGTACATATATGATATATATATGTATGTTATTCAGTGATGTGTGTGTAACTGTGTGTAACTGTGTGTAACTGTGTGTGTGTGTGTGATCGTGTTTACAGCAACAGTTGGCTCAGCTGCAGAAAGAGAAATCGGAGATCTTGAAGAACCTCGCTCTCTACTACTTCACCTTCGTAGACGTCATGGAGTTCAAGGTGGGAAACACACACACACACACAATGTTAGAAACATCTCACTGGTCTCCGGCTTGAGCTTCAATCTCAGGATCCATGTATCTGTGATCCTCTCCAGAATGGAAGTAGTCATCACATACAGAGCATCAACTAGTTCCTGAACAGTGTCCTTCACATGCTGATATCCAAGAGAGGGAGTTACACAGTCACAAGATGGAGGAATAGAAAGCAGTATTCAATGTTTACTTCAGATTAGCTCCATGTCAGAAATGATCATGCTTGTCATATGTCTATCTCCATAGAGGCTGAATCATCATCTTAATCACATAGCTATCATATGCCTCAAACAGTCCTGATGCTCTTCTAGGTAATCAGATATCCTGTCATGTACACAGCTACAGTTGGGATACCTTTTTATCACGTTACTCTCATATTGGAAGAGGACATTCAGGATTTCCCCAACACACACACTCTACATAGTACTGTAAAGGATAATATGGTGTTGATTCTAATGAAGGTTTGTATCCCCCAACAGGACCATGTGTGTGAGCTGCTGAACACCATCGACGCCTGCCAGGTGTTCTTCGACATCGTGAGTTCAACAAACACTGCGTAGAAACATCTGTATTTGATTGCATTGCATCATACGTGTGTAAACTCTTTTTATCAACCTTCGTGTTTCCTGTCAGACGGTGAACTTTGACCTCACTAAGAACTACCTGGACCTGGTGGTGACTACACGACTCTGATGACCATCCTGTCGCGAATCGAGGAGAGAAAAGCCATCATCGGACTCTACAACTACGCTCACGAGATGACGCACGGAGCCAGGTGACACACACACACAAACACACACACACACACACACACATAACACACTCCATGTGTGAGCAGTTTAAAAGGTAGAGTAATGGCGGTGGTTTCTATATTAACCGTGGTTGTGTTTGTGTCTCAGTGATCGGGAATACCCCAGGCTGGGTCAGATGATTGTGGACTACGAGAATCCCCTGAAGAAGCTGATGGAGGAGTTTGTTCCTCACGGGAAGGTAGGAACGCAACGTTAGCCTCCTTTAGCTTAGCGGTGGTGACGTGAAGTCATGTGACCGTGCTGTAGTTCCTTTATAGCCCAACATTAGCCACCTTTAGCTTAGCGGTGGTGACGTGTAGTCATGTGACCGCGCTGTAGTTCCTTTATAGCCCACCATTAGCTACCTTTAGCTTAGCGGTGGTGACGTGAAGTCATGTGACCGTGCTGTAGTTCCTTTATAGCCCAACATTAGCCGCCTTTAGCTTAGCGGTGGTGACGTGAAGTCATGTGACCGTGCTGTGGTTCCTTTATAGCGCAACATAAGCCGCCTTTAGCTTAGCGGTGGTGACGTGAAGTCATGTGACCGTGCTGTGGTTCCTTTATAGCGCAACATTAGCCACTTTTAGCTTAGCGGTGGTGATGTGAAGTCATGCGACCGTGCTGTAGTTCCTTTATAGACCAACATTAGCCGCCTTGAGCTTAGCGGTGGTGATGTGAAGTCATGTGACCGTGCTGTAGTTCCTTTATAGCCCAACATTAGCCTCCTTTAGCTTAGCGGTGGTGAAGTGAAGTCATGTGACCGCGCTGTAGTTCCTTTATAGCCCAACATTAGCCGCCTTTAACTTAGCGGTGGTGACGTGAAGTCATGTGACCGCGCTGTAGTTCCTTTATAGCCCAACATTAGCCGGCTTTAGCTTAGCGGTGGTGACGTGAAGTCATGTGACCGCGCTGTAGTTCCTTTATAGCCCAACATTAGCCGCCTTTAACTTAGCGGTGGTGACGTGAAGTCATGTGACCGCGCTGTAGTTCATTTATAGCCCAACATTAGCCGCCTTTAGCTTAGCGGTGGTGACGTGAAGTCATGTGACCGTCCTGTGGTTCCTTTATAGCGCAACATAAGCCGCCTTTAGCTTAGCGGTGGTGACGTGAAGTCATGTGACCGTGCTGTGGTTCCTTTATAGCCCAACATAAGCCGCCTTTAGCTCAGCGGTGGTGACGTGAAGTCATGTGACCGTGCTGTAGTTCCTTTATAGCCCAACATTAGCCGCCTTTAGCTTAGCGGTGGTGACGTGAAGTCATGTGACCGCGCTGTAGTTCCTTTATAGCCCAACATTAGCCGCCTTTAACTTAGCGGTGGTGACGTGAAGTCATGTGACCGCGCTGTAGTTCCTTTATTGCCCAACATTAGCCGGCTTTAGCTTAGCGGTGGTGACGTGAAGTCATGTGACCGCGCTGTAGTTCCTTTATAGCCCAACATTAGCCGGCTTTAGCTTAGCGGTGGTGACGTGAAGTCATGTGACCGCGCTGTAGTTCCTTTATAGCCCAACATTAGCCGCCTTTAGCTTAGCGGTGGTGACCTGAAGTCATGTGACCGCGCTGTAGTTCCTTTATAGCCCAACATTAGCCGCCTTTAGCTTAGCGGTGGTGACCTGAAGTCATGTGACCGTGCTGTGGTTCCTTTATTGCCCAACATTAGCCGCCTTTAATTTAGCGGTGGTGACCTGAAGTCATGTGACCGCGCTGTAGTTCCTTTATAGCCCAACATTAGCCGCCTTTAGCTTAGCGGTGGTGACCTGAAGTCATATGACCGTACTGTAGTTCCTTTATAGCCCAACATTAGCCACCTTTAGCTTAGCGGTGGTGATGTGAAGTCATGTGACCGTGCTGTAGTTACTTTATAGCCCAACATTAGCCGCCTTTAGCTTAGCGGTGGTGACGTGAAGTCATGTGACCGCGCTGTAGTTCCTTTATAGCCCAACATTAGCCGCCTTTAGCTTAGCGGTGGTGATGTGAAGTCATATGACCGTGCTGTAGTTCCTTTATAGCCCAACATTAGCCACCTTTAGCTTAGCGGTGGTGATGTGAAGTCATGTGACCGTGCTGTAGTTACTTTATAGCCCAACATTAGCTGCCTTTAGCTTAGCGGTGGTGATGTGAAGTCATGTGACCGTGCTGTAGTTCCTTTATAGCCCAACATTAGCCGCCTTTAGCTTAGCGGTGGTGACCTGCAGTCATGTGACCGTCCTGTAGTTCCTTTATAGCCCAACATTAGCCGCCTTTAGCTTAGCGGTGGTGACCTGCAGTCATGTGACTGTCCTGTAGTTCCTTTATAGCCCGACATTAGCCTCCTTTAGCTTACTAGTGAGATGCTGCATTCAGGATCAAACACAGAAATACGTCATCCCTGCTCCGCTCTATAGGCACATTAAGATCAGTCAGAGTGAAATAAATGTCCTGCTCTTTTATAACAAGGATTTTGAATAAATGTGATGAAACTCTGATGCAACATGGTGATCAGCTACAGTAACTTGGTTTCTAATGTGTAATTGATTCCCCTC
The DNA here is from genome assembly GCA_031216635.1 of Dissostichus eleginoides. Lineage (NCBI taxonomy): Eukaryota > Metazoa > Chordata > Actinopteri > Perciformes > Nototheniidae > Dissostichus > Dissostichus eleginoides. The sequence continues at coordinate 31,502,948 of CM062278.1, forward strand.
TCCTCCTTTAGTCTCTGTCGGATGCGCTGATCAGTCTTCAGATGGTTTACCCTCGCAGGAACCTGTCAGCTGATCAGTGGAGGAACGCCCAGCTGTTGTCTCTGATCTCTGCTCCGTCAACCATGCTCAACCCCGCCCAGTCAGACACGGTGAGTGAGACTCATTTACATCCAGAGGGAATACTTTAGATTCAAAGTCAAGAAGCGACTCATGTTTCAATATTAAAATAATGAATAATTAAGATCTGATCGTGTGTGTCTTCAGATGCCGTGTGAATATCTGTCTCTGGACGCTATGGAGAAGTGGATCGTTTGTGAGTAAAATGGTTTCATCCCATCAACACTCATGTTTGTTACCAGCTCTTCAGGGTTAGCACATTGTCAACAATTTTCAGAAAAGTCAGAATGTTGAGATTTTGAGAAAAAAGTAAAAATGTAGAGATTTTGAGAAAAAAGTCAGAATTTTGAGATTTGCGGAAAAAACTGAATTTTGAGATTTTCAGGAAAAAGTTAGAATTTCGGGGAAAAATTCTGAGATTTGAGATTTTCAGAAGTAGTCAGAATTTCGAGATTTTCAAAATAAATCAGAATTTGTAGATTCTCAAAAGTCTGATGAATTTTGAGATTTTCAAAATAAATCAGAATTTTTTGATTTTCAAAATAAATCAGAATTTTTTGATTTTCAGAAAAACGTATAATTTTGACTGCAGGAGGACAAATGTGTGTTTTACAGTAAATATTCTTCTCTCTCTGTAGTCGGCTTCATCCTCTGCCACTCGGTGCTGAACACTGACGCCACGGCTCTTTCTCTGTGGAAGCTGGCTCTGCAGAGCTCCACCTGCCTCTGCCTCTTCAGAGACGAAGTGTTCCACATCCACAAGGCTGCAGAGGACCTGTTCGTCAACATCAGAGGGTAAGACTTCCAGCTCACTGTAAATAATACCAGAGACGAAGTGTTCCATATCCACAAGGCAGCAGAGGACCTGTTCGCCAACATCAGAGGGTAAGACTAGTGTGGAGACTCATGTGGAAAGAAAGCTAAATCGTGAGCGTAAACGGCATTTAAAAAAAAAAGTAACATTCATTTCCTTTTCCGAAGAAAATTCTGAATTTGGAGATTTTAAAAAAATGTCTTTCTCCCAACACCACAGTTTTATTTGTTTTACCAGCCCCCAAAGTACAAGTAAACACTACTATTCTAAACGTGGTAGTTTGGTTTATTTTGTTGTTTTCTAACACCTCGTCTTCTTGTGTTTTCCAGGTACAACAAACGCATCAATGACATCAGAGAGTGCAAGGAGCAGGCTCTGTCTCATGCGTACGTTCCTCCTTTATTATTCACTTTATTCACCTTCATCAAATCTAACTGGGATTCTCTCTCCTCTTTGTCGCTCGCACACAAAACATACCTCATAGTTTATTTTAGTCTAATATAGGTAATACTCTATACCACCTTAAAGAGCTATAGAAATATATATTTCAATCTTTTTCAGAAAATCTCAGAATTCTGACTTTATTCCCAGATTTAGACTTTTTTCAGATTTTGACTTTTTTCTTGGTTTTTGAAAAAATAATTTAAATATCATATCTATAATTTCTCAGCATTTGCAAAAATACGTTCATCCTTTAGTCACTGATCCCTTCATCGAACCCTAACTAGGATTCTCCTTCCTCTTTGTCGCTCGCACACAAAACATACTTCATCTTTTTCATGATTCATTTCAGTCTCATCTCTCCATGCCTCTCAGGCATCCCCTTCTTCCTCTCTTTATCCCTCCTTCAGTTTATTTTCCACTTTTATCCTCCCCCCTCCGTCTCATCATCTCTGCTTTTATCCTCATTACTTATTCCTTCTCCCCCCTTTCATCTTCTTTCTCCTGCCATCCCTGTCGTCTTCCTCCTTTGTCCTCCTGCAGATTGTCCTGAAAGTGTCAAAGCAGCGTTTAATCTGAGTGTGTTTGTGCTCTGATGCTCTGTTTCTCTGCAGAGGCTCAATGCACCGAGAGAGGCGTAAATTCCTCCGATCGGCGCTGAAGGAACTCGCCACTGTGTTAGCCGACCAGCCAGGACTGCTGGGCCCTAAGGTAACAGTCAGAGTATTTAGAAAAAATACAGAATATTAGAAAAAAAGTCAGATTTTTTTTTTTTAGAAAAAAGTCAGATGTAAAAATACAGATTTTTTAGGAAAACACAGAATTTTTTTAGGAAAAAGTCAGAATTTTGGGGGAAAAGTCAGAATTGTTTAGATTTTCTGAAAAAGTCAGAATTTTGAGATTTTCTAAATAAATCTGAATTTTAAGAAAAAAGTCAGAATTGTGAGTTTCAAACCAAATCTGAATTTTGAGATTTTCCACAAAAAAAATGAATTGAAGGAAGGACATTGAATTTTGGTAGAAAACTTGAGTTTCTAAATAAAGTCTGAATTTGGAGATTTTCAGAAATGTTTTTAATTGTGTAACACACAACACCACCTTAAAGGGTTCTAGAAATAAATATTTAAATCTGTTTCAGAAAATCTCAGATTTCTTTCATTTCCTAATGAATTTATAACAGAACACTCTTCCTCTGCTGCAACATATTGCTCACTCGGTTCAGAGAAAGCTTCCAGAAGCTCTTGGTGATTTATCTCAGAATCATTTATCTTAAAGGTCAAGGTGTCATGCTTTTCTGGTTATTACCCGTCACCTTGTCTGTTATGTAGGTTTTTCTGCATGTAAACGGTCTGCAGAGTCACAAACCCTCAAAGTACACCCTGTAGCGAGTAAAACTCTAACATAGAAAATTCCTCCCCAAAACGCCTCGTTGGAGATTTCTCAGTTTCTTTGTTTGCTCCACGGATGGGTCCGTTTGGTTCCGGGTACGAGCTGACGTCAGCTCGTACCCGGAACCAAATGGACCAATCCGTGGAGCCGTTACGTTACGTCCGCGGAGCCGTTACGTTAAGCCTCTGCTGATTGGTCCAAATTGACCAATCCACGGACTTCCTCACACACACACACTCAGTGCAGGCAGCTCTGCTGATTTCTCCTCCCTGGCTGCAGGCTGATAACAGACAGTTGGGATCTCTCTGAAATTCTCTCTGCAGACCCATTCTCACAGCGTTTATCAACCTTTTTCTAACTCAATATCAAGCCACACTTATTGTTTTACTTCGGCTGTGAGTGTGTGTGCTCAGGATGAATTTGGCTGTTTTCGCTGTGTATCGCTAAACAAGGAAACCACACCTCCACGGAGCTCAGCGCGATTCACAACGTCCCGACCAATCAGAGCACACTGTGCTCACAGGGAGGGGGGGGCAAGAGCTGCAACGAGCCGTTTAGTGGAGAGAGTGAATACTGCTGAATACACACACTTTACAGAGATGCTGTATGAGAAACCAATGTGAGTTTGGAACAATGCACGGTATAAATCTATTCTAGTAAACCTCAACAATGGAACTATGATCAGTGGAAATGGCCATGACATGGGCCCTTTAAGGAGTTTTTGACATTTCCCTCCATATTTCTGTGTTTCTCCCACCAGGCGTTGTTCGTGTTCATGGCGTTGTCGTTCGCTCGAGACGAGATCATCTGGCTTCTGCGACACGCCGACAACATCCAGAAGAAAAGCACCGACGACTTCATCGACAAGTACGCAAACACATGCACACAAACACAAACATGTACACAAACACAAACATGTACACAAACACAAACATGTACACAAACACAAACATGTACACAAACACATGCACACCATCACAAACATGTACACAAACACAAACATGTACACAAACACAAACATGTACACAAACACATGCACACAAACACAAACATGTACACAAACACAAACATGTACACAAACACAAACATCTACACAAACACATGCACACAAACTAAGGGGTGCTAATAGAGTCCTGCAGTTTAGGTCTCATAATGCTGACTCATGCCAGCGTTTCAGGACTCATAATGCTGACTCATGCCAGCGTTTTAGGACTCATAATGCTGACTCATGCCAGCGTTTTAGGACACATAATGCTGACTCATGCCAGCGTTTTAGGACTCATAATGCTGACTCATGCCAGCGTTTTAGGACACATAATGCTGACTCATGCCAGCGTTTTAGGTCTCATAATGCTGACTCATGCCAGCGTTTCAGGACTCATAATGCTGACTCATGCCAGCGTTTTAGGACACGTAATGCTGACTCATGCCAGCGTTTTAGGACACATAATGCTGACTCATGCCAGCGTTTTAGGACACATAATGCTGACTCATGCCAGCGTTTTAGGACTTATAAAGCTGACTCATTTCAGAGTTTAAAGACTCATAATCTTAAGTCGTTTCAGCGGTTTAGGTCTTATAATGCTGACTCATGCCAGCGTTTTAGGACACATAATGCTGACTCATGCCAGCGTTTTAAGACACATAATGCTGACTCATGCCAGCGTTTTAAGACACATAATGCTGACTCATGCCAGCGTTTTATGACACATAATGCTGACTCATGCCAGCGTTTTAAGACACATAATGCTGACTCATGCCAGCGTTTTAGGACACATAATGCTGACTCATGCCAGCGTTTTAAGACACATAATGCTGACTCATGCCAGCGTTTTAGGACTCATAATGCTGACTCATGCCAGCGTTTTAGGACACATAATGCTGACTCATGCCAGCGTTTTAGGACACATAATGAGTCAATTTCATCCTTAACTTCTCATCCAGTTGTCAGCGTGTGTTTCTTTCGTAATAACCCTCTTCCCGGTGTGTGTGTGTGTGTGTGTGTGTGTGTGTGTGTGTGTGTGTGTGTGTGTGTGTGTGTGTGTGTGTGTGTGTGTGTGTGGTGTGTGTGTGTGTGTGTGTGTGTGTGTGTGTGTGTGTGTGTGTGTGTGTGTGTGTGTGTGTGTGTGTGTGTGTTCTCTGCAGACACATAGCAGAGCTGATCTTCTACATGGAGGAGCTCCGAGCTCACGTCAGGAAGTACGGCCCGGTGATGCAGAGATACTACGTCCAGTATCTGTCTGGCTTCGATGCCGTGGTGCTGAACGAACTGGTGCAGGTACGAACACACTGACATTCATCTTTGTTCTACTTTTATGTATGCACCATGACACCAAGTCAAATTCCTCGTACGTGTCAAGCTACCTGGTAATAAACCTGATTCTGATGATGGTTGAAGCCAAAGCAGATCAAATGAAAACTTGGTGAAAAATACCTTGTTTTCTATCTTCTGTTTCAGAACCTGTCGGTGTGTCCAGAGGACGAGTCCATCATCATGTCTTCATTCGTCAACACGATGACTTCCCTCAGCGTCAAACAAGGTGACACATCACTTCTTATCATTTATCTTTCATTTAGGTAAAGTCTGTAAGGTCAAGTGTGTGTGAGACTGAGTTAAGTGTGTATGATATACAGTTTAATATGTGAGTCGAAGTGTGTGATTGGGAGGTAAGATGTGTGAGTCAAAGTGTGTGATTGGGAGGTAAGATGTGTGAGTCAAAGTGTGTGATTGGGAGGTAAGATGTGTGAGTCAAAGTGTGTGATTGGGAGGTAAGATGTGTGAGTCAAAGTGTGTGATTGGGAGGTAAGATGTGTGAGTCAAAGTGTGTGATTGGGAGGTAAGATGTGTGAGTCAAAGTGTGTGATTGGGAGGTAAGATGTGTGAGTCAAAGTGTGTGATTGAGTGTTTTCTTGTGCTCTGTGTTTCAGTGGAGGATGGAGAGGTGTTTGACTTCAGAGGCATGAGGCTGGACTGGTTCAGACTGCAGGTGAGTGACACTTCTGCTGATTTAGTGATTTAAAGAGAGAGAGTTTTGAGCTCAAATCTACTGGATAAGCCACGGAAACTTAGGGAAAAATACCTTGATAAAAATGCTTTCTTTTCTTTAACATATTGTGGAGGTGCTTTTTAGGTTTGAACACTCATATTCAAGCAGGTTAACTATCTTCTGGAGCCACTTAGCTTACTTATTCTTGAATATCTAAAAATGACGTTGTTTTCTTATTAACGTGTGAATAAATAAACTGAACCAAAAAACGTATCGTCTGAAAATAAAATGATCCAATATTTGTCTGTATCGTCTCATTGATGATGCAGGGCGGACCTGAAGTAACTTAGCATTAAGTAATCTGTGTGTGTGTGTGTGTGTGTGTGTGTGTGTGTGTGTGTGTGTGTGTGTGTGTGTGTGTGTTGTGTGTGTGTGTGTGGTGTGTGTGTGTGTGTGTGTGTGTGTGGTGTGTGTGTGTGTGTGTGTGTGTGTGTGTGTGTGTGTGTTTCAGGCGTACACCAGTGTGTCTAAAGCCAGTCTGGGCATCTCTGATCACAAAGAGCTGGGGAAGATGATGAACACCATCATCTTCCACACCAAGATGGTGGACTCTCTGGTGGAGATGCTGGTGGAGACATCAGACCTGTCCATCTTCTGGTGACACACACACTCACACTCACACACTCACCTCCTGCAGGGTGATCAGATGCATAGACATCCTCTTATTACACGATTGCTTACTAAAGAAATCTACAAATCTGACCCTATAAGCTGATTTAAAATGATGTTATTTAGTGTTTACTTCCTGTCTTAACCTCTCTGTGTGTGTGTGTGTGTGTGTGTGTGTGTGTGTGTGTGTGTGTGTGTGTGTGTGTGTGTGTGTGTGTGTGTGTGTGTGTGTGTGTGTGTGTGTGTGTGTGTGTGTGGTGTGTTGTGTGTGTGTGTGTGTGTGTGTGTGTGTGTGTGTGTGTGTGTGTGTGTGTGTGTGTGTGTGTGTGTGTGTTCAGTTTCTACAGCCGAGCGTTTGAGAAGATGTTCCAGCAGTGTTTGGAGCTTCCCTCTCAGAGCCGTCACTCCATCTGCTTCCCTCTCCTCTGCACACACTTCATGTCCTGCACACACGAGCTGTGCCCCGAGGAGGTACACACACACACACACACACACACACACACAGCTGTTTGCTAAATGCCACTTTGACATAAAAACAAAGGCCAGAAGTTACGAGCAAAGCTAACAATGAAGCTGAAAGAAAAATTTGATGAGCAATGATTTATTTTAGTTCACTGGACACACACATTAACACACACACACATTAACACACACACACACGCTGCAACACACACACACACACAGTTTGACATAAACACATAAGCCAGAAGCTAAGCAAAAAAGTAAAGCTAAAAGAAAATGTGGATTTGTATTGATGCAGTTTGATACACACACACATACACTCACTCTCACACCCCAAACACACACACACATTCTTCTCCTCTCTTATTAACGCTGTGTGTTTCCTCTCAGCGTCACCACATCGGCGACCGCAGCCTCTCGCTTTGCAACATGTTTCTGGACGAGATGGCCAAGCAGGCGAGAAACCTGATCACAGACATCTGCACCGAGCAATGCACACTGAGTGACCAGGTACACACACACACACACACACACACACACAGACACACACACACACACACACACACAGCTGATCACAGACATCTGCACCGAGCAATGCACACTGAGTGACCAGGTACACACACACACACACACACACACAGACACACACACACAGACACACACACACACACACAGCTGATCACAGACATCTGCACCGAGCAATGCACACTGAGTGACCAGGTACACACACACACACACTCACACACACACACGCAGGTATACACACACACACACAGACACACACACACACACACACAGAGCCACACACACACACATATACACACACACACACACACTGACACACACACACAGACACACACATACACACACACATACACTGACACACACACACACAGGTACACACACACACACACACTCACACACACACTCACACACACATACACACACACACAGGTACACACACAAACAGGTACACACACACACACACACACACACTGACACACACACACACAGACACACACACACAGCTGATCACAGACATCTGCACCGAGCAATGCACACTGAGTGACCAGGTACACACACACCCACACACACACTCACACTCACACCCACACACACACTCTCACACACACACACACACACTGACACACACACACACACACACACAGCTGATCACTGACATCTATACTGAGCAATGCACACTGAGCGACCAGGTACACACACACACACACACAGAAACAGACACACACACAGACACACACACAGACACACACACACAAACACTCACACACACAAGGTTATTCAAATCTCTGCCAACAGTTTGATTTGTAACTCAGGAGTTTTTCACAAATATTCCTTTAAAAAAGAAACTCTTCTTTATCAGTGGTTTGCATTTTGAAAGAAGTTTGAAGTGTTATTTCAATCATCACTTAAACCAGTAGACTTTTAATAAATATGTTCAAATCAATACATGCAGTATGGATTTGAACATATGCAGCATTGCGGCTGTAAGGCTCAGTTGGTAGAGATGGGGCTAAACGTCTATCTGCTGTCTCTTTAACGCTGAGACTCTGCAGTTGATGGATGTCCTTTAAAGCTTCTTAAACTGATCTCATCAGTTTATCTATTCATCTTTAAAGCTACAGATCTAAGAACATCCCGTGAATAATCGTCTTCTGTTTCTCCCTCCTCCTCCTCCTCCTCCTCCTCCTCCTCCTCCTCCTCCTCCTCCTCCTCCTCCTCCTCCTCCTCCTCCTCAGCTGCTTCCCAAACATTGTGCTAAGACCATCAGCCAGGCGGTGAATAAAAAGAGTAAGAAGGCGACGGGGAAGAAAGGAGAACCAGAGAGAGAGAAACCGGGCGTGGAGAGCATGAGGAAGAACCGTCTCCTCGTCACCAAGTCAGTCTTTATACTGGTGTTACTGGGTGTCTAACTGGTGTGGAGGTCAATGGGTTCTGACTGTGTTTTTGGTTTCATCCCTCCTCCAGTCTGGACAAACTGCACACGGCTTTATCTGAGCTCTGCTTCTCCATCAACTACGTTCCTAACCTGGCAGTCTGGGAGCACACCTTCACCCCCCGAGAGTACCTGACCTCTCACCTGGAGATCCGCTTCACCAAGTAAACACACACACACACACACACACACACACACACACCTTCACCCCCCGAGAGTACCTGGCTTCTCACCTGGAGATCCGCTTCACCAAGTAAACAAACACACACACACACACACACACACACACAATTGAAAGTGGTAAAATGAAGAAAATCTCATAAAACTCAAGACAAAATTTAGTAAAAAGTGTAAAAATGAAGGGGATTTAAAAGCCAAAAATAAATGCTTTTCAAAATATGTACAAATGACCACAAATAAGAGAAAACGTAACCCCAATAAAATTCTCAAACTTCTTAAAATCACAAGATTTGTCAGAAACAAACACGCTGTCTCTCTAAAGCTGAGAGACTTCAGTTGATGCGTGTCCTTAAAGCTTCTTGACGTGATCTCCATCTGTCTGCCATATTAAAATAAGTCTAACGTCCTGTGATGTCTCCCTCCTCCGCCTCCTCCTCTTCCTCAGGTCCATTGTTGGCATGACGATGTATAACCAGTCGACTCAGGAGATTGCTAAACCCAGCGAGCTGCTGACGAGCGTCAGAGCGTACATGACGGTTCTTCAGTCCATCGAGAACTACGTCACCATCGACATCACTAGAGTCTTCAACAACGTTCTGCTGCAACAAACTCAGCATCTGGACAGCCACGGAGAGCCCACCATCACCAGCCTGTACACCAACTGGTGAGTAACACACACACACACACACACACACACACACACACACACCATCACCAGCCTGTACACCAACTGGTGAGTAACACACACACACACACACACACACACCATCACCAGCCTGTACACCAACTGGTGAGTAACACACACACACACACACACAAACACACACACACACACACCATCACCAGCCTGTACACCAACTGGTGAGTAACACACACACACACCATCACCAGCCTGTACACCAACTGGTGAGTACACACACACACACACACACACACACACACCACCATCACCAGCCTGTACACCAACTGGTGAGTAACACACACACACACACACCATCACCACCTGTACACCCTGGTGAGTAACACACACACACACACACACACACAACAAACACACACACCATCACCAGCCTGTACACCAACTGGTGAGTAACACACACACACACACACACACACACCATCACCAGCCTGTACACCAACTGGTGAGTAGCATCCATACTGGTTCAGTAATGTACGTTTAGATCGACCTTTTTGATATGAAGTGCCATTAAAAAAGAAAAAAAAAGTTTATCAGCGTGCCGACAATCGTGAATTATCAACTGGGGGGGGGGAGGAGCTCGACGCTCGTGAACTGTCAACAGGAGGGCGGGGGAGCCTCGCTGCGGGGAAGCAGTGTGTGGACCTGTCAGCGCAACTTACATGATGGCGAATTTAACAAACAAATTTAAATAATTGGTTTAAACGGCATAATAATAATGACGATGGTCCGTTCTGAGCTCCTCCAGAACACACACATGGCCAGTCCACCCCTGCGTAGCATGTTATTTAGATGAGAGATGAGCAGATCGCCACTGGGCTTTCAACTAAAGACACAGCCACGCACAAACTGTGGCATGTGTACAGCTCCTTATGGGTACTGCAATTTGTGAAGTGCTTTCCTCTGTGGTGAAACGATCAGCACCACGGAGGAAAGCGGCAGAAAGTCGCCTGGAGTTAAAGAGAGCGGGGTTGCGTTGCGTGCATGGCTTCCTCCTGCAGGTAACGGGGAGACGCGCTCTTGCGGCGGTCTCGTTCAGGACCCGAAAATAAAAACGTTATATTTTGCACACTTATTCCTAGTGTGCCACTGGTTACGGTGCCGCGTGCCAGGGGGTGCCGACCCCTGGTTTAGATTATAACATGTTGAATATAGACACATGGAGAGAAACTGAGAATATTACAGTTGAGTGTTGTTAGACTAAAGACAGCTATTGGCTACCGCTCCAACACATTGTACGTGTACCTAAGGGGCGGAACATCTCTAAGCTGGTTGACCAATCACAACAGAGCCGGCCTGCTAACCAATCAGAGCAGACTGGGCTCTGGTTTCAGACCGAGGGTGAAAAGAGGTGCTGCATCACAGGCAGTATGAGAACAATAAAGCCTGGAGACACGTCCCAGTAGAGCAGGGGTGCCCAACCTTCTTTGAACCGAGAGCTACTTTTAAAGTTGCCAGTCTGCCGAGATCTACCAGTCCAAATAGAGAGGCGTCGCCATTACTGACAGCCTACTACCAGGTCAATACACACTTCTACTTGTATGAAACTGACCTTTGTACGATTAATACTTCATGAAATACTGCAGATCCTTTATCTTACCTCTTTCTAATCTACACACATACAAGTATTTAAGCTACACAACAGTGTTGTTGATACAGAGTTGGAGTTTATTCACACGTCACACTACAGTGGGTAATGTTTTCACGAAACATTGAACAGTGCTGCCACACAGGGAAAAAAGACAACTCAGACCTGACGCTACACAGGAATCTGCTGCCAAAGTGCAATAAAAAATACTAAATGAATAGAATCATTTTAGTAGAGTATAAAAAGAAATGCCTTTAAAATAGGATGCAAGCAACACTAGTTTCTTAACCTGAATTGATAATAGACTATAATCAATTTAAACAGAACAGATCTTAATGTTTGCATTCTTATACCAATTTGTACAATAATTATAATGAATAAGTTCAAACAAACTAAAACGTACAGCTGATTAATAACGGTATCTAACTAGAGTTTTTATTATATCAAAAACCTGTTGAAATGCTAGTTATTTTGACTGTCCCCAAAAAGCGCGTCGGCAGCCTCAGGAATGCTTCTTTCACAACTCGCCGTCTTTGAAAGATTCATGTGTTTGGCGAAACGTGACAGGATAAGATGCTCTGGGAGCAGCCTTGCTCTGGTTGTTGGCCTGGTGGAAATGGACTGCTGTGCGTTTAGCTGTCCTTTCAGGTCCTCACCTTTTGGAGTGTAGCGCAGAATTAGGAGGGGATTCCGTCTCGCAGCGTTTGTGCACTGTTTTGAAATGCCGGTCTAAATTACGCTTCTTCGATAAAGCCACGCTCGCATTGCAGATGAGAGACAGATGGACTTTGAATTGGAATAGATACAAAAATAATCCTCCTCCCAC
>CM062278.1:31522574-31540074 GCA_031216635.1 Dissostichus eleginoides
TGATGATGATGATGATGATGATGTTCACACACACACACACTAATCTCAACGCACACACACTCTCTTGTATAACATGGTGATGTTTCCTCTGTTTTTTAAAGCTAGTTGTGGGTAAAAGATAACGTACTTTGATGTCGTCTGTTTTTAATCTTTATGTTTTCTTATTTTTATGACCATTTGCCAAATGTGTGTGTGAGGGACTGAGCGGGGGTCCAGGCTGGAGGAACTGAGCGGGGGTCCAGGCGTGGGAGGAACTGAGCGGGGGTCCAGGCGTGGGAGGAACTGAGCGGGGGTCCAGGCGTGCGAGGAACTGAGCGGGGGTCCAGGCGTGGGAGGAACTGAGCGGGGGTCCAGGCGTGGGAGGAACTGAGCGGGGGTCCAGGCGTGGGAGGAACTGAGCGGGGGTCCAGGCGTGGGAGGAACTGAGCGGGGGTCCAGGCGTGGGAGGAACTGAGCGGGGGTCCAGGCGTGCGAGGAACTGAGCGGGGGTCCAGGCGTGGGAGGAACTGAGCGGGGTCCAGGCGTGGGAGGAACTGAGCGGGGGTCCAGGCGTGGGAGGAACTGAGCGGGGGTCCAGGCGTGTGAGGAACTGAGCGGGGTCCAGGCGTGGAGGAACTGAGCGTCCAGGCGTGGGAGGAACTGAGCGGGGGTCCAGGCGTGGGAGGAACTGAGCGGGGGTCCAGGCGTGGGAGGAACTGAGCGGGGGTCCAGGCGTGGGGAACTGAGCGGGGTCCAGGCGTGGGAGGAACTGAGCGGGGGTCCAGGCGTGGGAGGAACTGAGCGGGGGTCCAGGCGTGGGAGGAACTGAGCGGGGGTCCAGGCGTGGGAGGAACTGAGCGGGGGTCCAGGCGTGGGAGGAACTGAGCGGGGGTCCAGGCGTGGGAGGAACTGAGCGGGGGTCCAGGCGTGGGAGGAACTGAGCGGGGGTCCAGGCGTGTGAGGAACTGAGCGGGGGTCCAGGCGTGGAGGAACTGAGCGGGGCCAGGCGTGGGAGGAACTGAGCGGGGGTCCAGGCGTGGGAGGACTGAGCGGGTTCCAGGCGTGGGAGGACTGAGCGGGGGTCCAGGCGTGGGAGGAACTGAGCGGGGGTCCAGGCGTGGGAGGACTGAGCGGGGGTCCAGGCGTGGGAGGACTGAGCGGGGGTCCAGGCGTGTGAGGAACTGAGCGGGGTTCCAGGCGTGGGAGGAACTGAGCGGGGGTCCAGGCGTGGGAGGGCTGAGCGGGGGTCCAGGCGTGGGAGGAACTGAGCGGGGGTCCAGGCGTGGGAGGGACTGAGCGGGGGTCCAGGCGTGGGAGGACTGAGCGGGGGTCCAGGCGTGGGAGGACTGAGCGGGGGTCCAGGCTTGGGAGGGACTGAGCGGGGGTCCAGGCGTGGGAGGGACTGAGCGGGGGTCCAGGCGTGGGAGGACTGAGCGGGGGTCCAGGCGTGGGAGGACTGAGCGGGGGTCCAGGCGTGGGAGGGCTGGGGTCTTAATGCGTGGAGTTCCTTTCTCTTTCTGGACGATCCATGTTGGAAGGACACGCCGCCTGAGGAACAGCTGTGTACAGTGGGACACAATATTAAAAATACTGCAGAAACATCATTTATTAAAACCATCTGTTGGAAAGAAATCCTTCAAATTCTGCAAAAAAACGAGGATATTTGGATTTTCTGTGTCCAGTTTTTTTATTTAACATTTAAACTAAAACTCCACCTCCTAATCGATCTGTGAACGTCTCACAAACTGCAGCTGCAATAAGACGAACAATAAATGTTTAATATATAACTTCCTGTTTGGGTTCTCTGTTGATTACCGTTTAGATGTGGGGTCCTGCTGCCACAAACTACTGCTCCCCTGGGTTAGGGGGATCTGTAAACTCTCGTAATCATTTAGAAAGGGGGTCCAAAGCTTTGTAAACTTCTGCACAGAGCCTTTTAGAGTACCGGATTTTCTCAAGTTTAAGGAAGTGCATAGTGTCTCTTATCCATCTAGTAAAATTGGGAGGTGCTTGCTCCTTCCAGGACAGGAGAACTAGGCGCCTGGCAATCAAGGAGGTGAATGCTACGACTGCCTGAGTTTGACCTTTAAGGTTGCCGGTATCGGGGGTGAGGCCAAATAAGCACATACAGTATTGGGTGATGTCTCTTTGAAAACCTTGGAGTATGCAATGAATATGTTTCCCCAAAATGAGCTGAGGTTGGGACCGGACCAGAACATGTGAATGTGATCTGCTGGTTGACTTACAGCGAGGGCATGAAGGGTCTAGGTCAGGGAACAGCTTCGCCAGCCTTGCTTTGGTAAAGTGCACTCAGAACAATTTTGAGTTGTATCAATCTATGCCTAGCACATGGGGAAGAGGTATGTATTAAGTCAAGCTTATTCTGCCATTGATCGTCTGCCGCATTTAGCTCTCTTTTAGCAACATGGTGTTCTTTATTTGTTATTTCAAACACTCTATTTCCATGTGGCTTAAACACGTTCCTTCAATTTAAACTGAGTACAAACTTGGACTAAACCGCGTCTTTGTTTGGTGACATTTTTTATATATTTTTAATGTCAGAAATCCCATATTACGTTCTTTCCAAGAAAAATAAATGAGCACTACTTTCAGTGAATGATGGGGTTTTTATTGAAATTGAAGGCGTCTGTCGTCAATCTTTATTCAATTTCTGACATTTACCATTCTGTCATTTTACATTATGTGAGGGATAATGTGCAGCGACTTGGTCAGCAGGAAGGGTGTTCTCTAGTGATGGCAAAATGAAGCTTTGAATGAAGCATCAAACCACTTGGGCAATTGTGTCGGAAATAGGTTCATTTCTCGAAGCTTCAGTTACAGCGACCTCTCCTGGTGAAGTGCAAGGCTGCAGTGGGTTTAACGTATCTTTGCCTTGAAAAATATTCGATGCACACACACACACTAAGACTGAATATCATGTTCTATTTGCAATTAAAGATTGATAATTGTGTGTATTGGGTTATTGAGAAGAGACTAGAGAGTGCTGGACATTTTTTTGGGCGGAGACGGCCTTTTATCAGTTATTAAAGTATTAAAGTTGAAAAGCAATGATTAAAAGTTCATCCATTCCGGGCTTTGAACCAGCTGCGCGGCGGACATCGCAGCATTCGGGCCGCCGGCTCCATCCACTGCGCTATCTATTCCTTAAACCATGTTCACAACTTCTCCAGATTTCGAAGTGTTTGCCGAGCCAGAACGACCTATCTTTCCTCCTGGCTTGCTCTATAATGATCCAATTCAAATGCAATACCAACAACAACTCAACAGCAACAACGCAAACTACGACAACAACCCACACATTGCGCATTGTTTAGAGCGGTTATAAAGTGTTGAAGCGCTCAAATTCTAAACTGTTTCAACCTGTCAGCTGTCAGAATAGAGACGAGGCGGTGCATTGAATCGCGTGATTGGACCGCGAACCAGTCAAGTGATTCATTCAGGAAATGAACCAGTTGCTGGTTCGGACGTCACATGTCACGTGATTTGAAGCAGTTGCTGCTTCTGACGTCATATGTCACGTGATTTGAAGCAAGCTTCGAATCACTGCTTCTATGGAAAAGGAAATCCAGGGTGGAAGCTCCGTTCGAAGCTTCAGTGTCAAACTGCCATCACTAGTGTTCTCCATAATGACCGCCTCGCTGCACATTATCCCGCTTATCACACGGCCACATTCTCAACAAAGTAACGACATGACTCCCAATATTAATTGAAATGCTTTTATAGATTTAGAAAATGTTTTTATTGATTTAAAAAATAGTACGCTATTATTGATTTAAAATGACATGCATCCGCTAAGAAAAATAGTCCGTTGTTACCGTTTGAACTACGTAGCAACGGCAGGAACTGCTTCGATAGCGTTTTCGAGGACCTTTTTGAGTACAGATTTGAAAACATCGTTGCTTGCTTTAAAAGTAGCACAATTCATGATGTCAAACCTTGGGAAGTATCTAGATATCCCTGCCCTGATGCCAAAGGAACTGCACACTGGATATGTTTTGATGTCTGTGTCTGGACCGGTGCGTAAAAAGGAGGGTTTCTGCCCCGTTACTTCTCCCAGTTCCAAACTGTATGCAGTGAAATCGACCGGACTTCTTTCTGCAGATGTGAGCGTCCTTAAAAACGCTCAGTAAATCCTTGACAGCGGTCTGTACTAATGGATTAACAACGTGTCACGTGTTCTGAATTGACCAATCAGAATCGAGTATTCAACTAAACCATGTAATAAATAAGTGTATTCATCTGTTTTTAACTATAGTCCAAAACTTTGAGCATTTTTGCCTTATTTTACAAAGAAAAACAAGTTACATTAGATCACAAATTCCAAAAAGAAGTGTATAACTGGAGTAAAGTTGGCTCAAAAGGTGTAACATGTGATGAGTTATACTATATACTTTTAAAAAGTCAAAGCAGACCATTTACAGGAAATGATATCAGAGTGCAGTCTGATTTATTTTGTATTTTTTGGTCCATTAAACCTTAAGAAGCGGTCTTTCTAAAGCTCAGACTGCAAACTAATCTACGCGGCAACATAAACATTTAACCAGAGAGCAGGAACACATTAAACTATTAAAACACACGTCTGTACTGTACATTATTATTTCTGCTGTGTGTTTGCGTCACACGCCAGACCTCTGGACACATGCTGCTCTCTGATTGGTTGCTATTTAATTTCTAACACCTTATTATTTGGTCCTTAATTGCACTGTTTGACTTTAAATAAATTAAATGAACTCTCCAGAGTCTGAAGAGCTTCCTGAGACGAGAGGACGGGGACATCTGAAAGTTTACTTTTAATTCAAATGTATTTTTTATAATTGCTGCAATCAGGTAAGAATTGTAAGTGTTCACCCTTTTAGACGTACCTGTAAATCACTTAAAAGAAAACAAAACGTATCAAAACTGTGATTCAAATACTATGAATAGTAGACCTGGTTGGGTTTATAATTTAAATTAGTGTTAAACAATCCCTTAATTGATAAAAGTCGATTATTGCAGAATAAATTATCCAATTCAAAACAGTTCTTTTTTCCAGTTTAAAGTAAATGCCTGTTGCTTCATCAATAACTCTATATGTTATGGTATTAGTTTCCATTTGATGGAATCTGTAACTGATTTCTTACTGCATTTTTTGTCAGAAATATAAAAACCATGTCCTACAGAAGCCACCAGGAGGCGCCATAATAAAGCACTTTAACAGGAGATTTTATTGCTGTTATTGACAGACAGGAAACATTACATTACAGATTTACAGAATAAAGAATATGAAACCAAAGTGGATCTGAGCTGATCTGATTTATCACCAAATCCTTTCTGTTCAACTGTGAACTGATGTATCTCTTTGCAGCTGAAGAGCCTATATTAATGGGAGATACCAGATAGTGGGAAAAAGTATCATGAAAAGCAAAAGAAAATGTCATTTTCACAGCAGACATTTTAATTCATGTTAAAAAGACATTAACATTATAAATGGCTGTATTTATGCAAAGTAATTAGGGCTATAATTACATAACCTGTACTTTTACCAAGTAAATACATCAGAATGGACATTAATGATGTTTCAAGGTTATATTTATTGCGTTATTTATTTTGTTTAATTTGGCTTCTGTGGAAACAAACACTTATGGTGATAGAGAAGTATCATGCTACATGCTACATGCTAATTGATTTAGCTGTTTGTTTTAGCTAACTAGCTGGCAGGTGTAGCAACCGTTTTTAGTTAGCAATCTGTGCTACACTGAAGTAGCTAGCTAGCAAGCAGACCAAATATACATTTGAACACATCCAGATTCTTCTATCTACATTCAATAACTTTGAAATAACCACTTGAAGGAAGTGTGTTATTATCAGTCTGCTGCTCGGGTTAAAGGGGAAATCCAACTTCTAAAGTAATTATCAAACTAAAGCATATATTTATATTTTAGTGTCAGTCACGTTGAAGTGAATGGGATTCGTGTCCAGTTCATAACGAGTGAAGCCGTTTCCACTCGTTTCTCCTCCTGTTGAATTTAAACCTGAACGTCTGTCTCTGAACTCTCCCGATGATGGATGTGTGTTTCCTGAAGCTGCTTCCCTTTCGTCCGGAGAATCCTTCAGTGAGGATTCACCGCCTCCTCGTCCTCCTCCGGTACTGCACTCTTCAGATTACCTGCACACAAATATGAGTCAAATTCACGATAATAAATAGTTACCTCGCTCTTTTCTAACTCATTTGGTTAACATACTACGGAGCTAATTACCTGCCATAAGTCACCAAACAAACTAAACCTGTTTTACAGATGCCCTACGAGTCACTAACAAACACAGCGTGGTTTACAAATACAAAACACCATCTACAAACTAATGCATCTACCAAACAAACACATTACATGTTTCAAACAAAACATGTTTCAGAAACAAATACAGCATAGATCTGACAAGTATACAAATATTCCACGGTTAGTTCCACTAAGATATTTTCTCACAAATGTCCTGAGTAATTCTCCACACCAGCAGGGGGCACTACTGAGTCAATTTTTGCGGTGGGAGGTTGAGCAGAGCAAGTTAAGGGGCCTACACACCACACTGACACCAAAGAACACGTCCCGACGGAACACGTCTCTGCGTCTTGGCCTTGTGTCGCACTGGAACACACCGCAAAGACTTCAGCCGACGGCCAAGTAGCACGTACGAACTGCGCATGCGTGAGTGGCAATAACTCTCCTTACCAGCAGGCGGCGGTAGTGTGTATTCGTCATTCAAAAGAGGCAACAACCGGAAGACAGACTGCGTGATAACCGAGAGAAGAAGAACAGACTGCGCGATATGAACAAACAACAAATAGTGTGTGCGTTCCATTTCCCCTCTACAGCAAGAAGCTCACGGGGCTTTCCCGAACCTGTGTCGAGAGCTGGAGTTAAATGAAATCTCAGATTTGCCTTCTTAATCGTTTGTTTGGGTCCCTCACTTCCGTTTCGCTTCTCATGCACTGATTCGCTAGCTGAACAGCCAATCAGAGTGGTTTCTTTGGCCGACTGCCTTTAGTAGACAGCCTCCCGATTCAACATGTCGAATCGGCGGCGGAAGGTGTCGGCACGGCCGAAAAGACACAACGGTGCGGGACACACCAATCAGTAGAGCGACAGGACGCTCATCGACGGCCAGACATCTATCGACGGCCAAAATCGGGTTGGTGTGTCCGGGCCTTAACAGCCACTCTGATGACAGGTCTTTCTAGCGATCCAATAACCGAATAGGACATTACACCGAAATAAATCCTAACTCCAGTAGGGCCTACATAAAAAAAACAACATTTGTAATACTCTCTGTTCTGATGTGGACAGATTCCCAAGGACAATAAGGACTTGATTCTGTGAGTTTTACTACTTTCCGGGATTCAATTTTCAAAATGAATGGATAAACGATAAACTATATATCTATCTGAGCAAAAGGTCTTACCGTTTTTTTGTGTGCCAATCGACAGAAAAAACTGCGGAATTGGGCGTTCCACAGGGCTCTGTTCTGGGACCACTGTTTTTCACTATATACAGCTCGTGATGATGTTTACTAACGTATCATTTGTCAAAGATGCTGAACAAGTTGCCTCTAAGCTCTAATGCACTTTATAAATACCATGAAGAAGAACAATATTTATATTACTTTTAATATCCTCTCTTTTTAATAATTTCTGTTCTGATGGGGACAGATTCCAAAGGTCAATAAGGACTTGATTCTGTGAGTTTTACTACTTTCCGGGAATACATTTTTGAAATGAATGGATAAACGTTCCTCATTCAAACTATATATCTATCTGAGCAAAAGATCATACAGTGTGTTGTGTCTGATATAAGCCTCTACGTGACAAAACTGCTGTAACTGCACAATTGGGCGTTCCACAGGGCGCTGTTCTGGGACCACTGTTGTTCACTCTATATACAGTTTGTGATGATGTTAACTAACGTATCATTTGTCAAAGATGCTGAACAAGTTGCCTCTAAGCTCTAATTACCACCCGTAAAATAACTATATAAATACCATGTATTATTGACACTGCACCGTGTCTCGAGTCGTACTTTAAATTCAAAGAAATCAGTTAAGATTCATTTTTATTGGTAAAAAAAAAAACCCGTAGCCTAGTGTTTGGAGACCAATAAGGAAAAATGTAAATAAGTTCAAATATTAAGGAGAGATCTTGGATACCAATTGGACTTTTGGAAGCCATATCAGTGACATCAATAACATTTAGAAATATAACATTTGAAACATTTTTACAGAAGTCTAAAAAAGGTGTCGATAGAAATGACCTAAAATACCTTAAAATGTTAGAGTTTTAAAAGACTTTCTCTGGAGGATAAAGAGCACTCAGACATTCAGCAGATGTTTAATATAATACATCTTTATTCACAGCCATTTCTACACAAGCAAACCCTTGGCATACCTACAGTGATTTCAATTCAGACTGGTTTAGTGGACTACAATGACCTAACATCTCTACGTGCGTGTGAGAGTGCACGAGCTGTTTCTAAATACAGTGTTAGTGTTATCAGACGTTACAGGGGAAACGATAAGAGACAAAGAGACGAAAGTCGGTTATCGGGAGACGGAGTCGGGACTGGCTGCTTCCTGTTTGTGGTCACATGACAAATCTGAGAAGGAGGGGAAAAGAGGATGATGGGAAATAAAAAAATCATGCACGAAAGAGAGAAGAAGAAAAAGAGGAGTTAGTGATGTTAGTCGTCAAGAAATGAAGAGATTATAGACTGTTACTAAGGAGATGTGAACAGATCAGTGACAGTGTGTTAATGTTCATTTTGATTTCTAGCGTTCACTTTACACACTATGGTGAATGGATGCCATTCAAAGCTGAGTTTATTATTCTCTGGCCACTAGATGGCAGTAAAAACATCACAAACAGGTAAATAAAGGTAATATGTTTAACGACAGCTGCCCTTTACACATCCTGCAGACATTATAATCAACATTATCATTCATTTAGAGTGTTTTTTTATTTATCTGCAGGATTTAAGTTTAATATTATATCTCATAGCTTTAAATATTAAGCTGCTAGATGCTGAACTCTGTCTCTTTGTTAAGAGTATTAGCGGCTGGCAGAGTAACCAAGTCAGCATTCTAGGTATCTTTAGAGACTTGAAATGTCCTTAAAGTGGCATTAATTGACATTAATTGACATTTTGAT
Source organism: Dissostichus eleginoides (assembly GCA_031216635.1). NCBI lineage: Eukaryota > Metazoa > Chordata > Actinopteri > Perciformes > Nototheniidae > Dissostichus > Dissostichus eleginoides. The sequence goes on from CM062278.1 coordinate 31,531,747, forward strand.
ATAACAGTTATTGATGAATACAGTTATAAGTTATATAAGGGCAAATGTGAAGCAAACAGCTGGTGATTTAACCATTTCTATTCGGCAAACTGTGCCGACTGCTATTTCGTTATTGTCACGTTTTGGCTTATTGAAATATAATTGAGATTAAATGCTCATATTTCGTAGCTAAGTTTAGTGGGTAAGTTCAATTTTGTCAATACATGTAACACTAGTGTGTGTTTATTTGGTGTTTGTATGTGTGTTTGTATACCCCAAAATACTATGAAATATGTTAGTTTTTTTGGATAAACGGTTCCATGTTATTTTTACCTGTCGTGTTGTTTTGTTTTATTTCCATTTAACTTAATCTTATTTTATTTTTGAGAGAAACTTTGACCAAAAACACATATTTATATATGTATTTGTGGTACACTGCTGTGTTGTTGTGTATATTTTCTGCCTTAGCAACAGTTTACCGCCTGAACTGTTGCTCTCTGCCACTCCTCTCTCCTGATTGGCTAACAGCAGAGTGGCTTCATTCCCATTGTCTTCTTCTGGCCCATTGTGATTGGCCCACAGGGAGGTGGCATAGAGCTGCGCTGTGATTGGGCTAAGCTGGTCATTAAGCTCCGCCCCCAGCAGATGCTGCTCCACCCCAAGCTGCAGCTCTGAGGAAAAGAGCGGGAAAAACCCCACAATAACTGGACTACAAATCATCTGTAGTTTTAAAATTAGAGTTGAAATTAAGCCTCAAAACTGAACCAGAAAGTAGAAGAAAATAAAAATACAACTGAAGATAAGAAACACTCAGAATCTGACACTGACACAAAACTTTAGTGTGATTAAAAAACATTCTTATGTCAAAAACTAAAGGAGGCTAATGTTGGGCTATAAAGGAACTACAGCACGGTCACATGACTTCACGTTACCACCGCTAAGCTAAAGGAGGCTAATGTTGGGCTATAAAGGAACTACAGCACGGTCACATGACTTCACGTTACCACCGCTAAGCTAAAGGAGGCTAATGTTGGGCTATAAAGGAACTACAGCACGGTCACATGACTTCACGTCACCACCGCTAAGCTAAAGGAGGCTAATGTTGGGGTATAAAGGAACTACAGCACGGTCACATGACTTCACTTAACCACCGCTAAGCTAAAGGAGGCTAATGTTGGGCTATAAAGGAACTACAGCACGGTCACATGACTTCACGTCACCACCGCTAAGCTAAAGGTGGCTAATGTGGGGCTATAAAGGAACTACTGCACGGTCACATGACTTCACGTCACCCACCGCTAAGCTAAAGGAGGCTAATGTGGGGCTATAAAGGAACTACAGCACGGTCACATGACTTCACGTCACCACCGCTAAGCTAAAGGAGGCTAATGTTGGGCTATAAAGGAACTACAGCACGGTCACATGACTTCACGTCACCACCGCTAAGCTAAAGGTGGCTAATCTTGGGCTATAAAGGAACTACAGCACGGTCACATGACTTCACGTCACCACCGCTAAGCTAAAGGTGGCTAATGTGGGGCTATAAAGGAACTACTGCACGGTCACATGACTTCACGTCACCACCGCTAAGCTAAAGGAGGCTAATGTGGGGCTATAAAGGAACTACAGCACGGTCACATGACTTCACGTCACCACCGCTAAGCTAAAGGAGGCTAATGTTGGGCTATAAAGGAACTACAGCACGGTCACATGACTTCACGTCACCACCGCTAAGCTAAAGGTGGCTAATCTTGGGCTATAAAGGAACTACAGCACGGTCACATGACTTCACATCACCACCGCTAAGCTAAAGGCGGTTAATGATGGGCTATAAAGGAACTACAGCACGGTCACATGACTTCACATCACCACCGCTAAGCTAAAGGTGGCTAATCTTGGGCTATAAAGGAACTACAGCACGGTCACATGACTTCACGTCACCACGCTAAGCTAAAGGAGGCTAATGATGGGCTATAAAGGAACTACAGCACGGTCACATGACTTCACGTCACCACCGCTAAGCTAAAGGTGGCTAATCTTGGGCTATAAAGGAACTACAGCACGGTCACATGACTTCACGTCACCACCGCTAAGCTAAAGGTGGCTAATGTGGGGCTATAAAGGAACTACAGTACGGTCACATGACTTCACGTCACCACCGCTAAGCTAAAGGTGGCTAATGTTGGGCTATAAAGGAACTACAGCACGGTCACATGACTTCACGTCACCACCGCATTAGCCTGCAGACAGTAAACATATCCGTAAATGCAAATCTAATTAAAAATACAATTTAAGTTTAATTTTAAAAATGCATTTTGCCTGGACCCTAAAATAGGAATAAAACCCGATTAGATTAATGATTTCTTCCTGATCCACAGTGTGGGGGAGAATCTGGTGCTCAGGCAGTTACTCACATGAAGCTATTAGCTAACTACACACACACACACACACACACACACACACACACACACACACACACACACACACACACACACACACACACACACACACACACACTCAGACAGAATCAATAAGCTTTTACTGTCTCCACTTCCTGGAATCAGCGCTGCACTCTCTGACTGACAGCTCGGCACTCTTTGTTTTTATTTCTCTTTATCTCCCTTCATTTTCCCTAAAAAACCTCCACACTCGTAAAAATACACTTCTGTCTCTCAAATATATATATTTTCACACTGCAGATAATAGAACCTGTCCCTCGGCCTCGGAACTGATGCTGCAGCTTCCTCTGGACCTGAACACTTTATCAATTATTCAGACGATGAGGAGGATAATCATAAAGTATTGTAGAGATAAAAGCCATCGGACAGATGCTCTCTGAACACTGAGGACAGCAGCCATTAACATTCATACTGCAGAGAAAGTGCAGCGCACAACTTATACTGCAAGAGTGAACACCAAGTCAGAGGGGGAAGTACTTTTAATCGAGTACATTACATGAAAATACTCATTTACTGCACGTAAAGGGTCCCTATTCTGCTTTTTGTAGTTTGTTCTATAGGTTTTAGTGCATGTAAATGGTCTGCAAAGGCTCAAATCCCTGTGTCAAAAAGCCTTTTACTGAAAGTAGCATAACATGAAAATATTACAGTATAAGTACTTCAAAATGTTACTTTACTTGAGTAAATGCAGAGGTGGAAGAAGTACTCAGATCTTGTACTTTAGTAAAAGTAGAAGTACTCAGATCTTGTACTTGAGTAAAAGTAGAAGTACTCAGATCTTGTACTTTAGTAAAAGTAGAAGTACTCAGATCTTGTACTTGAGTAAAAGTAGAAGTACTCAGATCTTGTACTTGAGTAAAAGTAGAAGTACTCAGATCTTGTACTTGAGTAAAAGTAGAAGTACTCAGATCTTGTACTTGAGTAAAAGTAGAAGTACCAGAGTGTAGGAATACTCTGTTACAGTAAAAGTCCTGCATTCAAAATGTTCCTCAAGTGAAAGTAGAAAAGTATTCTCATCAAAATCTAGTGAAAGTAGCGACAGTGAAAGTAGTCATTGTGCAGATTGGTCCATTTCAGAATAATATATCTGATATGTTTTATAATGATTGATCATTACTTCCCACCTCTGAGTTTTTATAAACTGAACGTCTGATGGCAGCTGAAGCCACAGATCATGGAGTTAGTAAAACAGAGGGGGGGGGGGGGGGGACAGGAATAACAGAGACGTGTTTTCAGAGGAAGAGAGGCGGCCGTGCATCACTTCAACATTTACAGACGTTTTCATAAAGTCTTCTGTCATTTAGAGGATTTAAGAACAGATAACGTGTAATAACTCATATGATCTTAGATATAAAGAAGCTTTAAATACAGAATGACTCGTTGAAATATGTTTTTTTAACTAAATGCTAATGTCACGTGTTACTGGGATTCATTTCTAAATAGCAAAAGATGCCTCTGTTGCTCATTAACGATAATTAATAGGTTTTTATGTAAAAGTCTTGCAATCTTTTTGGTGTTTTTCTCAATCTGTGCTCTCAAAGACCTCTCATAACGTATGTCAATGGCTCACAAGGCTGAATATTGATAGTTCATCAAAAGTTCTTCGATCTGAGGAAACACAAACTGAGAGCGTCTGTTGGCTCGATGGGTTTTCAATGAAGTTATTTAAAGCACAATTTCATCTTTTTACCTTTAATCTAAATTTATTTTTATATGTCTACTCTGCGCTATTTTTAGTTAGTTTTTTATGTCTCTTCCTGCTAACTGTATTCTGTGAGATGTCTATGTAAAGCACCTTGAACGGCACCTATATGAAAGGTGCTGTACAAATAAAGATTATTATTAAATAAAGTACTTTTGTAAAAAACCTTACCTTTCATGGTGGGGGGGGCGAAGGTGCTCTGAGAGTCTGAAGCCTGGAGAACAGAAGGACGATTATTATTAGATAGATAGATAGATAGATAGATAGATAGATAGATGTATCAGTACCTGAGCCTCTCCGTTGGCGTTGAGCTGCTCTCCATCTGCAGAGAGAGAGAAAACTCTTCATCACCTGACAACACCATGCCTTTTTACATCTAAATCTATATATAGAGCAATATATTAATATCTGTGAGAGCAGTCCTCCTACAGTTTATCTCACAATGTTCACACAGTGGAAAAATAATGTATGATACCTCGGTCCAGACGACACTCTGCCACCAGGTTTATTACAAGGTTTGTAGTTTTTATGATTTCCTGCAGACTGAAACTAACTGAACCAAACATGAATAATCCTCCCTGTGGAGGTCTAACATGTGACCTCTGCTCTCTGTCATGTGACCTCTGCTCTCTGTCATGTGACCTCTGCACTCTGTCATGTGACCTCTGCTCTCCGTCATGTGACCTGATTAGTTTGAAGGCCTCACAGTCACTTCCTGTTTCCACAGCTGGCAGCTGAGTCCACTCTACAGACAAATACATGCAAAAAATGTAATCTGTAAAATGTGGTGCACGGATCCTTTGAGAGGATTCTGGACAACAGAAACATACTAGAAAATGCAATTCCTGAAGAAATTGCTAGTGGGAATGCTGAAATGTAATGTGTAAGAAGAAAGTGAAGAATTTAGATTGAAATGATACATGAACACTGGGGGCTTGAATGTGTGATAAGTTTGAAAAGCAGCAGAATATTTGAACTGCAAACTTTTGAACTAACTTGATGGCGAATGATCTGTCGCCATGGCAACGTCATTTGATGACACCCATAATACGCTTAGATGTTTGATGGCTGCATCGTTGCCAAACCTGTGAAGTTTTGGGCCATTTCGAGCATTTGAACTGAAGTTGTGAGAAAACCGTGTTTCATGGAGCATTGTGTTGCCAAGGCAAGGCATTTGAAGAAATCTTAAAACTGTCAAATAGATGTCTTCACGGCTGGACTGTTAGCACACATGTGAAGTTTGAGCACTTTTTGACCATTTTAATAGGAGTTATAGCAATATCGTGTTTTACGGCGAGGGATGCGTTGCCATGGCAACAGCTTGAGGAAAACTCACTAATGGCACATAGACATGTTGAAGGCTGGACCATTAACCATTATCTGAAGTGTGGTGCTGTTTTGACCCTTTTCATAGGCGTTACGACAACATCGTGTTTTATGGCGAGGGATGCGTTTCCATGGAAACGCATATGGTGAGATCTCAGATTTGGCGTAGAGCTGTTGAGGCATGGAGAGTGATATACAAGCGAAGTTTGGGGGACATCGGACCGTGTCCATTGGAGTACAGCGACATCGTGTTTTATGGCGAGGGATGCGTTTCCATGGAAACGGCATATGATGACACCCCATAATTGACGTAGAGCTGTTGAGGGCAGGACCATTAACCATTATCTGAAGTCTGCTGCTCTGAGCATGTCAGTTGGAGTTATGACATCATCGTGTTCCATGACACAGGTGTTTATATTTGAGCTAACGACGTGTCCAGAGATCAAAGGTTTCCATGGTGATGTGCAGTAATCAGTGAGAGGAGAGCATTTCATTGTTCTGAATGAGAGATAAACCTCTTACATGTGAACGTTTTGTTGAAGAACCGTAACAGATATCGGTGAAATTTCAAAGCGTGAAGCATCTCAAGGACCTTGAGCATCTGAAGTGTACTTTTTGTGTACTTTCGGGTCAATAATGTGGCCTTTTTGGCAGATGAACTAAAGGTGTGCGGCTGCTGTGGTGGGAAAAGATGAGGCTGAACTTACAATGGGGTTTAATGGAGACATGTTGAACGTTTTTGTCACTTCATGCCCTCAAGAGGCATTCTGTTTAATTTTTTTCTTAATTTTTTTTTATCTTTCAAGCTACGAGATGTTTTCCTACGTTTCTCATGAAAAATGATGTCTCAGGAATGTAGGGTTTGGGAATTATGGCAGATTTAAAAAAAAATATGAAGGCAAAATTAAATCTGTCCTCCGCTCTAGCTGAGACATCACGCACTCTAAAATCTGAAGAAGGCCTCTTTACCAAAGTCTGAACAATGTTTAATATCAGATTTAAAAGTTGTGTTACACGAATAATGTCAGAAAGATGTGTGACATGTTTAAGTTGGAATGAGGTTTCTGAGTGAAAGTATGAAGGAGCAGTTAGCAGTTGAAGTCGCATGAAGATTTGTTCAGTCTGAAGAGTTTCTCCATTGACTTCCATGTTCAAAATGTGATGAATTATGGGATGTATCTCTGGAATTATGAAAGTTATGAATGAGAAAAGTAATAGCCATTGATTCCCGACCGAGCTGAACGTTTTGATGTTTGAACGGAGTTTCTGCGATGTGGAATGTGGGAGCAGAAGAGGCGCAAAATAACCCGGCGGAATAATAAAGAATTTCGTGCGTAGCAGAACAAGTAGTCCCACTAAATTATGGTATCTACTTTTATTTAACACAATATGCATGTTCTGACCCTCAGGGGAAACTCCACTGAAACAACATGTGGAGATTATTACCATCACTTTACACTTTTTCTTTAGAATCCCATTTTTTTTTATTCAGATTTTTTTTCAGAGTAAATACTTATGTTTTAGTTCAAAATGAATTCATTAAAGAGAGAAGAAATAAAATAAAACTCTAACATTTGGTGCAATAAGGATTTCAGATTTACAGTTTATTATTTTTAAATATTTCTCCAATTGTCAAACCTAACAATAAAGGTTTTAGAATTTATATTTCCTGTGCTGGTCTTCTTTTAGAAACGTCTCTATAGGAAGCAGCACACACACACACACACACACACACACACACACACACACACACACACACACACACACACACACACACACACACACACACACATCTATCTCTCTAAGCATCCATCAGTCGCTCCATATGAGATCACTTACTAAAAGCTGCAAATCTAATAACACTTCCATCAAGCTGCTTTCAGCCCCTCCCCCCCTCCCCCCTCACCCTTCCTCTCATAAATTCAAATTTAAAAAAGCTTTATTGGTATGACCATATCAAACACAGTGTTGCCAAAGAAGCCGGTACAGAAAGCCTTAAAGAGGCCCTTTCTCCTCCAGAAGTCTCTGAACACGTAAACAGAATATGAAATGAAATACGGTTTATTGCGGTGATAACTATTTGTATAAATGAGTAGATTCCAAGATGACAAACAGGAATGATCATCGAGGCACTTTACAGAGCGCAGGTGTTTAGCGGTCTTATGGCCTGTGGCATAAAACTGTAGTTCTGTAGGTGTTAGTGCATGTCAATGGTCTGCAGAGGCTGAAATCCCCCCCCCCCCCTTACCTGTGCCAGGTTGTCTGTAGATCTGCAGAGTTGCAGGAGTCGGTCTCCTGCGACGGATCTGAGGTAACACACACACACACACACACACACACACACACACACACACATTGTTATCGTAAAAAGTCATTTTTCTGGAGAAAATAAAGTAATAAAATGCTGTTTTCAGCTGTTTTAAATCACATCACGTGTCACTTGTTAGACGCTTTTCTCCAAAGCGACTTACATACTGAATACTGAGGACAATCCCCACAGGAGCACTTTGGGGTGAAGTGTCTCAGGGACACAACGACATGCTGACTGCAGTGGGGTTTGAACCTGTGCTCCCCTGATCCGAACCCCTACACACAACCCACTGCGCCACACACCTCCAACTTTTTTAAATGTGCATGTTTCCTGCATTTCTCTGTTTTATATGGAAAATGTATTATTTTGACCGACTGACAAGACCTTATGGATCACCGTGGGATTTAAAACGATAGATGGATATTTTCCTTTATTTTCTGACATGATTTAGACCAAATGATTAATAGATAAGCTGCTTAAAGTTAACAGATATTTAACGGCTTAATGTTTTTCTTAGTTTTATAAAGTGTTATTATGAGACGTCCCAGTCT
>CM062278.1:31545074-31562574 GCA_031216635.1 Dissostichus eleginoides
TGAGTTTCCAGTCACTCATCTCATCATCTCACTTTAATAGAACATTTTCTCAGAGAACAGCCCTGTTTTCTTGCAGAGGTTTTAATATAAAGCTTATTTTATTGCATGTTTGTGAGGGTTTTTAAATGAAGTAACTCGGCCTCTTTTCAGAACAGTGAAGCAACAGGAAGAGACTTCGACAAACTGTGCAGGAACGTTTCATTTTATTACATTCATGAAGTTACAGTCCATCAATAACCTCTAACATGTTGTATTAACGAGTCTAATGTGTGTAAGGGAAGTGGGAAGTGGACAAATACGGGTAAATCTGTGTGTGTGGTGCATTCAGGGCCTGCAGCTGTGTGTGTGGTGCATTCACGGCCTGCAGCTGTGTGTGTGGTGCATTCAGGGCCTGCAGAGGTGTGTGTGGTGCATGAAAAGTGTGTGTTGCATTCAGGGCCTCAAAAGGAGTGTGTGTTGCATGCATCTGTGTGTGTGATGCATGAAAAGGAGTGTGTGTTGCATTCAGGGCCTCAAAAAGAGTGTGTGTTGCATTCAGGGCCTCAAAAGGTGTGTGTGTTGCATGCATCTGTGTGTGTGGTGCATTAAAAAGCATGTGTGGTGCATTAAAAGGTGTGTGTGGTGCATTCAGGGCCTGCAGAGGTGTGTGTGGTGCATTAAAAGGGTGGTGTGGTGCATGAAAAGGAGTGTGTGTTGCATTCAGGGCCTCAAAAGGTGTGTGTGTTGCATGCATCTGTGTGTGTGGTGCATTAAAAGCAGTGTGTGGTGCGTTAAAAGGTGTGTGTGGTGCATTCAGGGCCTGCAGAGGTGTGTGTAGCATCGCTGGGGGAGGAGCCAGGTGTTGCTGCAGGTACGGCGGCCATCTTGTGTTCCAAGGAGCTCCTCCCCACGTCGTTTCTTCTTCTTCCTGCTGCTGTTTGAGGAGGAAGAATAAATCACTCTGTTATCATGCACCCCCCCCCCCCGACATATACTTCTAATCAGCTTTCCTAGATTGGAAAAATTGTGTAGAAAACGATTAGCTGTTAAAAAGTTGGCAAATTGTCACATATATATTTTTCAAATGAGTGCGCCTTTTACCCTAAAACTGGAGTTTCACTCTTTTCACTCCTTTCACTAAATCTCAGCCATTCTTGCAGATAACTGAACTAAAGGGTCCGGATCCATGTGTGAGGTGTCCGCGGACCACTGGTGGCCCGTTAGCGCCCCCTAGTGGTCCCTGAGTATATTGGTACATTTTCACATTTTAAATAAATAAATAAATTTAAGTTTTCCAAACTCTCGCGGGAATATCTCCGAAAAAGGAGCGAGTTTAAGTTCCACTTTCGATTGCACGATATAACGCAGCGCAACCCCTTCGTCACACATGTTGCCACCTGTTTGGACCATTTTCAGGCGATTTGTAATCTGTTCTAGAAAAACGATGTGTTTTGTTTTAGATTTCAAGAAGCAAACAAACACTGGATGTCTTTGATGAACATGTATCCACGCTGGAGTAGATTCAGAGGTTAGGAGTGAGATAGAGATTATGATCTATGCATCCAATCAAGCTTTGCATGAAGTCTGTTGATGATCAGAGGCTGTTGTTGGGGCAGACCATGCAGGCCAGCCCGATGGTCCCCAAGGTTCATGTTTTAATAGCATGTTTACAAAAAAAGCCCAGGCGAGCCTAATGTGAGAACAAAGGGCTTAGACCTCAGAGAGTTAGACCTCAGAGAGTTAGACCTCAGAGAGTTAGACCTCAGAGGGTTAGACCTCAGAGAGTTAGACCTCAGAGAGTTAGACCTCAGAGAGTTAGACCTCAGAGGGTTAGACCTCAGAGAGTTAGACCTCAGAGGGTTAGACCTCAGAGGGTTAGACCTCAGAGAGTTAGACCTCAGAGAGTTAGACCTCAGAGAGTTAGACCTCAGAGGGTTAGACCTCAGAGAGGTAGACCTCAGAGAGTTAGACCTCAGAGAGTTAGACCTCAGAGGGTTAGACCTCAGAGAGTTAGACCTCAGAGAGTTAGACCTCAGAGGGTTAGACCTCAGAGCGTTAGACCTCAGAGAGTTAGACCTCAGAGAGTTAGACCTCAGAGGGTTAGACCTCAGAGGGTTAGACCTCAGAGAGTTAGACCTCAGAGAGTTAGACCTCAGAGGGTTAGACCTCAGAGGGTTAGACCTCAGAGAGTTAGACCTCAGAGAGTTAGACCTCAGAGGGTTAGACCTCAGAGGGTTAGACCTCAGAGGGTTAGACCTCAGAGAGTTAGACCTCAGAGGGTTAGACCTCAGAGAGTTAGACCTCAGAGGGTTAGACCTCAGAGAGTTAGACCTCAGAGGGTTAGACCTCAGAGAGTTAGACCTCAGAGAGTTAGACCTCAGAGAGTTAGACCTCAGAGAGTTAGACCTCAGAGGGCTGGACCTCAGAGAGTTAGACCTCAGAGAGTTAGACCTCAGAGGGTTAGACCTCAGAGAGTTAGACCTCAGAGAGTTAGACCTCAGAGAGTTAGACCTCAGAGAGTTAGACCTCAGAGAGTTAGACCTCAGAGAGTTAGACCTCAGAGGGTTAGACCTCAGAGAGTTAGACCTCAGAGGGTTAGACCTCAGAGAGTTAGACCTCAGAGAGTTAGACCTCAGAGGGTTAGACCTCAGAGAGTTAGACCTCAGAGAGTTAGACCTCAGAGAGTTAGACCTCAGAGAGTTAGACCTCAGAGGGTTAGACCTCAGAGAGTTAGACCTCAGAGAGTTAGACCTCAGAGAGTTAGACCTCAGAGAGTTAGACCTCAGAGAGTTAGACCTCAGAGGGTTAGACCTCAGAGAGTTAGACCTCAGAGAGTTAGACCTCAGAGAGTTAGACCTCAGAGAGTTAGACCTCAGAGAGTTAGACCTCAGAGGGTTAGACCTCAGAGAGTTAGACCTCAGAGAGTTAGACCTCAGAGAGTTAGACCTCAGAGAGTTAGACCTCAGAGAGTTAGACCTCAGAGGGTTAGACCTCAGAGAGTTAGACCTCAGAGAGTTAGACCTCAGAGAGTTAGACCTCAGAGAGTTAGACCTCAGAGGGTTAGACCTCAGAGAGTTAGACCTCAGAGAGTTAGACTTGGGCCTGCGACCAAAGTTTAACTGTATTTTGTTTTGAAAATCCACAGCGGAGGTTTGTGTCGTGCTACGTGCGGTGTGTTCTGCATTTCTCTCAGTAAAACGATCTGAGAGTCTGTTGGACATAAACTCCGTAATAAATGTAGTCTACATTTCATTAGAGGTGTAAAACCTGAGAGCATTTTAAATCTCATTTGAACGAAATGCTGATATAATCTGTAGCTGTATTTGAATTGTTGATTTATTGTGTGAACGAGGCGATGCAGAGAAAGTTCAGCCGTCATTATTAGGCTGTCATTTGTTATATACTGTTGGAGTGGGAAGCAGGCCTATTGTTTCTGGATATTTGTGGAGTCAGGTGGTCCGTGAGTGTTTTTGTATTGGTGGTCCTTGGTATGAAACAGTTTGAGAAACACTGGTCTATATGTACCTACACAATTATACTATAAGCTGTGCTTGTCTTCGACGAGTTAAAATGTATTATTGCGTTGTTTTCTCCTCATCCTATACCTCCCGATGGCAGACAGGAGCTCTCTCACCTGCTGTCTGAGGAAGAGGTGGGAGGAAGAGGAGGAAGAGGAAGAGGGGGGGTCGTTGAACACCTCCAGGTGCAGGGTGGAGACGACGGTGTTGGGGCGGGGCATCAGAGAGAGAGGGGTGAGACGGGGGGCAAGCGAGGAGGAGGAGGAGAGGGAGGAGGGGAGGGAGGAGGATTTAACGAGCCTCAATCTCCTCTTCTTCGTCTTACTGTCCATTTCCTGTCCGTCCACTTCTTCCTGTCCGTCCACTTCTTCCTGTTTTTCCACTTCTTCCTGTTTTTCCACTTCCTCCTCCTCTTCCTCCTCGGAGCAGCTGGGGGATGAAGAGGAGGAAGATGAAGATGACTCCCCCTCTGTTCCCGAGTCCTCATTGGAGGAGCTGGACTCCCCCTCCCCCCCCCAGCGTAGCATGTTAGCCTTGTGGTTGTAGCATGCGGCGCAGCGGGTGAGGGAGGGGCGGGGCTAAGGGAGGAAACAGGAAGTCAGAAACTCTTAAAGGAATGACTGGGAAATCAACAATCAGCTAAACATCCCCCGACTTTGAGGTCACTCTGACTCGTCATGCTTTAACGTAGAAATAAGATTAAAGTGTAATGAGTTCTCCAGACTCTCCTCTTGCACTTGGGCAATTTTTTTTTTGTCAACTTTTTTTTTCCAGGGGTCACTCTTTAGTGTCCCCTGGTCCCCCAGCTGTGTGCGTCACTCTTTAGTGTCCCCTGGTCTCTAGCTGTGTGCGTCACTCTTTAGTGTCCCCTGGTCTCCAAGCTGTGTGCGTCACTCTTTACTGTCCCCTGGTCTCCCAGCTGTGTGCGTCACTCTTTAGTGTCCCCTGGTCTCCCAGCTGTGTGCGTCACTCTTTAGTGTCCCCTGGTCTCCAGCTGTGTGCGTCACTCTTTACTGTCCCCTGGTCTCCCAGCTGTGTGCGTCACTCTTTAGTGTCCCCTGGTCTCCCAGCTGTGTGCGTCACTCTTTAGTGTCCCCTGGACTCCCAGCTGTGTGCGTCATCTTTAGTGTCCCTGGTCTCCCAGCTGTGTGCGTCACTCTTTAGTGTCCCCTGGTCTCCAGCTGTGTGCGTCACTTTTAGTGTCCCCTGGTCTCCCAGCTGTGTGCGTCACTCTTTAGTGTCCCCTGGTCTCCGTGTGTTTTGAGCTTCTTCAGCGTTTTGTATTTGCAGCGTTTCTGCAGCTTTTAGTAAACGCTGCATGTCTCCTCAAGTTGCTGAATGTTCTCTAAACGCTGCATGTCTCCTCAAGTTGCTGAATGTTCTCTAAACGCTGCATGTCTCCTCAAGTTGCTGAATGTTCTCTAAACGCTGCATGTCTCCTCAAGTTGCTGAATGTTCTCTAAACGCTGCATGTCTCCTCAAGTTGCTGAATGTTCTCTAAACGCTGCATGTCTCCTCAAGTTGCTGAATGTTCTCTAAACGCTGCATGTCTCCTCAAGTTGCTGAATGTTCTCTAAACGCTGCATGTCTCCTCAAGTTGCTGAATGTTCTCTAAACGCTGCATGTCTCCTCAAGTTGCTGAATGTTCTCTAAACGCTGCATGTCTCCTCAAGTTGCTGAATGTTCTCTAAACGCTGCATGTGTTGTCAAGTTGCTGAATGTTCTCTAAACGCTGCATGTCTCCTCAAGTTGCTGAATGTTCTCTAAATGCTGCATGTCTCCTCAAGTTGCTGAATGTTCTCTAAACGCTGCATGTCTCCTCAAGTTGCTGAATGTTCTCTAAACGCTGCATGTCTCCTCAAGTTGCTGAATGTTCTCTAAACGCTGCATGTCTCCTCAAGTTGCTGAATGTTCTCTAAACGCTGCATGTCTCCTCAAGTTGCTGAATGTTCTCTAAATGCTGCATGTCTCCTCAAGTTGCTGAATGTTCTCTAAACGCTGCATGTCTCCTCAAGTTGCTGAATGTTCTCTAAACGCTGCATGTCTCCTCAAGTTGCTGAATGTTCTCTAAACGCTGCATGTGTTGTCAAGTTGCTGAATGTTCTCTAAACGCTGCATGTGTTGTCAAGTTGCTGAATGTTCTCTAAATGCTGCATGTCTCCTCAAGTTGCTGAATGTTCTCTAAACGCTGCATGTCTCCTCAAGTTGCTGAATGTTCTCTAAATGCTGCATGTCTCCTCAAGTTGCTGAATGTTCTCTAAATGCTGCATGTGTTGTCAAGTTGCTGGAGATGTTTCTTCATGAGGAACATTTGTGTTTTTATATCTGCATCCTCTCTGAAGCTGCAGCTCACTAACCTTATAAAGCAGCATTCATTTGTGCCTCCACAGTTACTCCTTTCTATCTGCAGAGGGTTAATAACAGAACTTGTTTTCAGGATGTTTAAAGTGTCCCGCTCACCTTTGGCTGAGTCTCAGACTCCAGCTGCTGAACTGCATTCATCTCCAGAAACACCCTGCGGCAACAAGTCAAAGGAGAGAGACAAATAAATAAAGAACTTCTTAAAACACAAGCAGGCTGAAAAGAAAAATCATAAATAAAAAGAAAAATACACATGATTTTATTTTGATTTCGATTTAATTCACTTTTAAATTTGATCTCTTCTCTTTCGTAGTCTTAAAATATGTATTATTTATTTTACCAAAGAATTAAACTGTACTTAGTAGAAGTAGTGTAGGAATACTCTGTTACAGTAAAAGTCCTGCATTCAAAATGTTCCTCAAGTCAAAGTAGAAAAGTATTATCATCAAAATATAGTTAAAGTAGCGACAGTGAAAGTAGTGATTGTGCAGATTGGTCCATCTCAGAATAATATATATGATATGTTTTATAATGATTGATCATGAAAGTGTTCTCAAAGCTGGTAAAGGTGCAGCTAGTTTGAATGACTTTGTATACTGCAGGGTAGCTTGAGAATTTACTCCAGAGGCCTGTACGACGAAGCCGGTTCAACATAACCTGGATATGTTTGAGTTAATCCAAAACACGCGCTCTCGCTAAGCGGTCCTACGACGCGGGTTATCAAGTGGATCGCTCAAGCCAGCCGTGCCCTATCTAGTTAGGTGCGCATTCACATGAGAGGGGTGGTATTTGGAGCATTCGACCAATCACAAACATGGAGAAGCGTACTGACAGCGCAGCGTCATACTTCCTGAATGAAAAGTGAACTTTAATATTAGACATATATGAAGACGTTAAACTTTAAACATCCATGACTTAAACACTTGATCCAGGATCAAAGCCACATAGCTGCACCTGCGAGGTGAATACAGCTGGTAACAGAACAAGTGTTTGAATGCGTACATTAACAGGTTTATGATATCACTGCCCCGTCTAAGACACGATCTGACTTTAATTACATTTGACTCGAGTGTTTCGTCAACTTAATGTGTTGCTTAAAATAATCCTTCTGCATACAGTATGTGACACTGTGAGTGTTGCACGGCCAGATACGGCTCAGCTGACTCAGATAAGGACATATATACATTATGATGTGATATGATGTGATATGAATGATAATGGGACACATCGACGTCTGCACTCACAGTGCCGCGGACTGTACGTAATGTCACTTTGATCCGGTTACTTGTGTTGTGGCAGATATTTCAGTAAGCTTTCTTAACGCTAATGTTATAATAGTCAGATTGCTCTGAAGATGGGAGGTGATATTCTATTAATGTTCACGTTCACACAGTCGGTGATTTTTGCCGGCCGTCTTTCCTGCAACGGCAGTTTTTCTGTGTTTCCTTTCTCCTGTAATATGACTTGATCGCTTTAAACTCTGCACACTGAGCTCTGATTGGTCAGCAGGCGGTGCTTTCACTGACTTGATCTCTTATCTGGAACCTAACCTGCTCCGGACCAGGCTAGCCACTCAGCATAAGTTACCATGGAGATCCAGCCCGCTAAGAAGAGAACCAGCGTCGTTGGACCGGAAACCCAGAGTTTTCCCTGAAGTTAGCCCGCTAAGCGAAAATCCGGCTTCGTCATACAGGCCTCAGGTGGAACTAAAGTCTGATTTAACACTTGATTATATTTCACATCATTCATCCACATCTGTAAAGATCAACGCCATCAGGTCTAAAATCACCAGACTCAGGGACAGTTTCATCCCAAAGGCCATACGACTGTTAAACACCTGAACTCTGAAACAACATCCATAACATTCATCTGGCTGCTACTTAGGAATTATGTATTATAAAACCGACAAGTCAAATCAAGCAATCTGATTGGTTCTTAGCCGTGATATAACGAGCGTATATCACGGCTAGAATTGTAGTTACTTTTCACAACAAGTCAGTATCCCTCCGCGCTACAACCGTTACTGTTACATTACGTCCGTTACGAAACTAACTAACTAACAAAGCTTAAGATGGAAACATGTAAGGGATAATGTGCAGCAAGGACTTATTGACCGTTGTTAAGGACACTCACTTCTGCAGAAAGAAGTCCGGTCGATTTAACTGTATACAGTTTGGCTGAAAAGCAAACTGCATGCAGTTGCTTTTCAAACTGGGACAAGAAAACAGCGGAGAAGTCACGGGGCAGAAACCCTCCTTTACGCAACGGTCCAGACATAGAGATCAAACGGCAAAACATATTCAGTGTGCAGTTCCTTTGGCATCAGGGCAGGGATATCTAGAGCAGTGGTTCTCCACTGGTCAGGCCTCAGGACCCACTTTTTCCTTTGCCAATAAATCGCGACCCGAAATTTGAACCACTCAAATCTATTCAACAAAAAATCGTGCTGTAATATATATATACGCTTTTCAGGACACAATATTAAAGTGAAGTACAGTGCATCCCTTATATCCCTTCACAGAACTAAAGAATGCTTTTAAAAGAGGTTTAATGAGATGATGGAATCAAAGCTGAACTGTATATCATAAAAAGGCCCACATGCTGAAAACCCAACCCCAGCAGGGGGTCTGGGGGGATTCTCCCCAGGAGATTTTTAGAAATACTAACATATAAACTACGCATTCTGGTACACTCTGAGAAGAACATAAATAAATCTATTACTACCCGACATATTCATAATATTTGATGCCATTGTTTGTGTTTCACTTAGTTCTGACAGCTTGCTGCTCCTCACAGAGAGAAGAGCAAAGAGGAGAGAGTCTGTGTGAATTACTTTGTGGGTAAGGGGAGATAGCCCCCATTGTCAGGGGCGGTTCTAAGGGGGGGCCAGGGGGGGCCAGTGCCCCCTAACACTGACTTTGGACCCCCCTGTGGCCCCCCTGAAAATGAAAAAGAAAAAGAAATAGTTTATGATTAAACGATTTCTTGGCTGAAGGAATAGGCGAAACTAACGATATTTTTCATTGTAGTCGGACCCATTAGAGCAGGGGCTCCAACACGTCGATCGCGAGCTACCGGTAGCTCGCAAACCCTCAATAGCCCCCACTTTACAAATATGTTTTTTTAATTTTTTTAACGCAAGCCGTCATCGCCACGGGGGAGCACACAGCCTCTGTGAGCGAGCACACCTTTATCTATTTAATATAGTTGTAAAAAATTAAGTAAGAATCATTCCAATGTGAACTATAGGACAGTAAAAAAAAAAAAAACTGTTTAAAAGGGGAGTGATTAGTCAAATATGCATAAATAAAAAGAAAGAATGCTAACTAGGTAACATAAGATAAGAATAAACAAGTTTAAATGATTTGTTATTGGTTGTGATCATATTCTAAAGATGTTTGGATTATTGAAAAGTATACAGCTTCCTTTCATATGAGTGTTGAGAGCTGTATCCATAAATTCATTTTGTGCTCAAAGTGCACCCGATTGATGCATTTAACTTCAACATTTAAAAAAAAATCTTCCCCCTAAAGGATGTGAGGTCCAACCCCAAATACAGCAGGTTCAAATAATTTAATTGCATACAATTTATTTTAGTAAACACTGAAAAAGGGTCCCCCAGACCCAAACAGCACACAAAGGTTAAAGGTAAGCATATAATAATATGTAATGAAACAAATACCAATAACTATATTGCATTGTTTTCTTATGCGCAATTACTTCATACTGTCTTTGTCTTTTTCGTCCTACATTTATTTTGCCCCCCTCAGAAAATAACTGGCCCCAGCCTGGCCCCCCCAGTCAAATTAGTCTAGAACCGCCACTGCCCATTGTTCTGTGACCTGTCAATCATCAGACCCGGGGGTCGTATTTCATTATGTGTTCATTTCTATCTGAAGTTGTACCCATGGATGTATAAAGAGTAGTTCTACATCAAAGTTATTCTCCATGGGGACTTCCGGCAACAATCTTGATTCTGATTGGCCAGAAGACTCGAGAAAACATCAGCAAAGATGTTTTATTGAGAAGATTATCACTACGTGACAGAAGTTTTCAAAACCGTTTATGGTCTCCGGTACTTCCAGTCCAACGCCCACTGCACGCACAGCGTTAGAACACCGGGCCTTCAAAATACAAGTTTGACTTTTTTCCAAAAAAAAAAAAAGATATATATTTTTTTTTCAACTTTTTTTTTCACTCACACATCTGCGACCCGCTCGAAACGGGTCCGCGACCCACTTTTGGGTCGCGACCCACCAGTTGAGAACCACTGATCTAGATACTTCCCAAGGTTTGACATCATGAATTGTGCTACTTTTAAAGCAAGCAACGAAGTTTTCAAATCTGTAATCAAAAAGGTCAGCAAAAACGCTATCGAAGCAGTTCCTGCCGTTGCTACGTAGATCAAACAGTAACAACGGACTATTTTTGATCTGCCTGTCGGGTGTTCTTTTACCCATAATGACCGCCTCGCTGCACATTATCCCTTACTCAACTTCGACCCCCGGGGTGGTCTCACTATGGAGGAGTGGATTGAGCAGGGCCTATCTCCAGAGGGCACCTAAGCGACGACATGCAGAGCTACGTGAAGAGCAGGTAGACCAACTGGAGAAGAACCTCCATTCAAAAGCTTTCTGATGCGGGTCTTGAAACAAAGCAGAGACATGATGACCGTTAGTGGCCACAGGTGCGAAAGCTCTCTCCAGAGCTGCTGGAAGCCGAATCTCGGGGACCGGAGAAAGTGGAGCAATATTCTCGCCACGCCGAGCAACAGCCTAGAAAACACCTCAACCTATACAAGTGACCTCGTGAGCCATTCTACTGATGCTGGACAGGTTTTCAGAGGCTGCACAATAAACGGCAACATACACATTCATGTAAATAAATAGCCAAATACTGGATCAACGCTCTCTGTCTAATATGCTCGCTAGCTGTTAGTGTTGTTGCATAGCAACCACCCCGCACTATGTTTCATGCAGAAGGCAACGGAGGGACTATTTTATTTTGAACATCATTATTTACTAATAAAAACTATTTAAATTGGAGTGTATATTCTTCTTTCATATTGCCACACTTGTTAACCGTTTTATAAAAGCAATAGCTCACTTCAGGCCGTGAGATATGCTCATTAAATATTTCATATTCCAGTAACTGGTATATAGACTTTTATTGCACTATTTCACTATTTTTCTTTTTCTATTTACTATTTACTTGCACTATTTTTTCAGTTTATCTGTGTCATTGTGTTGCTCTGTTGGAGGAGCTGTGACCTCAGATCTTCATCGTCATATCTTCACTGTAGATATGCACGTATGACCAATAAAAGCCTTGAACCTTGAACCTTGAAACTAAAGGTATTAAATACATGTAGTGGAGGAAAAGTACACCATGTAGGTCTGAACTGTAGAAGTACACAGTAGCATAACATGGAAATACTCAAGTAAAGTACAAGTACCTCTAAATTGTACTTTATTACATGAATTAGTAAATGTACTTAGTTACTTTACATAGTAGTATGAAGATATACAGTATATCAGACACTATGAATTTACCATAGACCGTTACTCACGTTTAAAATAATATGAGGTCACTTTTAATACATTTTTAAACCCTAAATAAAGTCATATATATTGTTAAATAATTTTGAACAACCACAATGTTACAAATCATTATTTTTACTTAATTTTAAATATTAAGTAATATATATATTTAACTTGAAATGTATGAATAAAATAAAAAGAGTACTCACTGTTCCTCCGACCTCTCCTCAGCTCCAGGATGTGTGTGTGTGTGGGTGTGCGGAGTGTGTGTTCAGGTAGCTCTGTTATCTCTGGTGTGTGAGTACACAGGCAAAAAACAACACACACACACACACACACACACACACACCCTCTGTAAACACAGCTGGATCTCCCAATGGCACGAGACGCTTTCATTTACAAGTACAAGTATTTATTGATAGAAATGTGTGAATAAAACACAAGAATATAAATATTTGACAATAAAAAACAACCATAATATTAATATTTTAGATTTTATTCAAATATTTAAATGTATTTAGACGATGAAGACCATGTGCAGACACTTAAGGCATGAAACAGGCTGTCATTACAAAATTAAATAATATTTAAACACCACTCTCATGTCAGTTGATGTAAAACCGATAGCTGTTAGCTTAGCTTAGCATAAAGACTGGAAACAGAGGGACACAGTTAGCCTAGCGCAGCCTAATGCTAAGACTAACGCTCAATCATTATTAACACCTTTTCTTTCTTTAAATCTCTTTTCTGTATAAATACAAATAATTTCATTTCAATGTCAGTGTTTTTAAAATACGCTAACATGTAAGGCTGCTGCAAATCACACTGCAAGAAATAATCAGCTTCACAATCATCACGGTGCCTTCAACGCATCATCAGAGCGAAAACACACACACACATACACACACACACACACACACACTATAATGTTGTGCAATATATTCTACAACATTTTATCAAACTTTCACTAAACGGGACGTGTGTTTTCTGTAATTCTAGCTTTTATTTTCAATATGTTCTTATGCTTTGAGAGATATGAAGCCATGTTTGTCCTCCTTGCTCGGCACCACACTGTAACAGTGGTAACCGTCCTCTCTGTGGGACGGTAACGGTCTTCTGATTCTGATATATTAAACGTGACGGAGAACAGTCCAGGAGAACGAAAGCAAACAAGATCAAGTGTGTTTATTCTGTTCGTTTAAACAGCTGCACATCACAAGACCGACAGGGTGTGTGTGTGTGTGTGTGTGTGTGTGTGTGTGTGTGTGTGTGTGTGTGTGTGTGTGTGTGAGACAGGTGGCCGTTTCAAAGTCTTTACAACCATCTACATTTTTCCACCCAGCCTTTTGTTTATTATTCTTATTTCTATAGGTACTGTTTACCTCTTTGTCCCCTCCTTGGGTTTCATGAAAGATGCTAATCCAAGTTATTATAACCATCATTTAGTGGGAACGCTGATACAGCATTCCCACTTCTTTATTATTCCACCGGGTTATTTTGCGCCTCTTCTCCTCCCGCATTGAACATCGCAGAAACTCCGTTCAAACATCAAAACGTTCAGCTCGGTCGGGAATCGATGGCTATTACTTTTATCATTCATAACTTTCATAATTCCAGAGACACATCCCATAATTCATCACATTTTGAACATGGAAGTCAATGGAGAAATCTTCAGACTTCAACAATCTTCATGCAACTTCAACTGCTAACTGCTCCTTCTTCAACTGCTAACTGCTCCTTCATACTTTCACTCAGAAACCTCATTCCAACTTTAAAATGTTACACATCTTTCTGACATTATTCGTGTAACACAACTTTTAAATCTGATTCGTACTTTTAGAGATATTAAACATTGTTCAGACTTTGGTAAAGAGGCCTTCTTCAGATTTTAGAGTGCGTGATGTCACAGCTAGAGTGGAGGACAGATTTAATTTTGTCTTCAAATTTTTTTTTAAACCTGCCATAATTCCCAAACCCTACATTCCTGAGACATCATTTTTCATGAGAAACGTAGGAAAACATCTCGTAGCTTGAAAGATAAAAAAAAATTAAGCAAAATAATTAAACAGAATGCCTCTTGAGGGCATGAAGTGACAAAAACGTTCAACATGTCTCCATTAAACCCCATTGTAATTTCAGCCTCATCTTTTCCCACCACAGCAGCCGCACACCTTTAGTTAATCTGCCAAAAAGGCCACATTATTGACCCGAAAGTACACAAAAAGCACACTTCAGATGCTCAAGGTCCTTGAGATGCTTCACGCTTTGAAATTTCACCGATATCTGTTACGGTTCTTCAACAAAACGTTCACATGTAAGAGCTTTATCTCTCATTCAGAACAATGGAAATGCTCTCCTCTCACTGATTACTGCACATCACCATGGAAACCTTTGATCTCTGGACACGTCGTTAGCTCAAATATAAACACCTGTGTCATGGAACACGATGATGTCATAACTCCAACTGTCACGCTCAGAGCAGCAGGCTTCAGATAATGGTTAATGGTCCTGCCCTCAACAGCTCTACGTCAATTATGGGGTGTCACCATATGCCGTTTCCATGGAAACGCATCCCTCGCCATAAAAGACGATGTCGCTATAACTCCTATGAAAATGTTCAAAAAGTGCTCAAACTTCACGTGTGCTAACAGTCCAGCCGTGAAGACATCTACGGGACAGTTTTGAGATTTCTTCAAATGCCGTTGCCATGGCAACACAATGCTCACCAGGAAACACGGTTTTCTCATAACTTCAGTGAAAATGCTCCAAACGGCCCAAAACTTCACAGGTTTGGTAACGATGCAGTCATCAACGCATCTAAGCGTATTATGGGATGTCATCAAATGCCGTTGGCATGGCGACAGATCATTCGCCATCAAGTTAGTTCAAAAGTTTGCAGTTCAAATATTCTGCTGCTTTTCCAAGCCTTTGTACTTTCTTTTCTTCTCTCTTCACACATTCAAGCCCCCAGTGTTCATGTATCATTTCAATCTAAATTCTTCACTTTCTTCTTACACATTACATTTCAGCATAGCAGTTTAGCGTCAGCTTTTCAGCATAAAGCATTCCCACTAGCAATTTCTTCAGGAATTGCATTCTCTAGTTATTATTATTATTATTATATAAAGCAGGGGTGTTTCAAGATATAGTATGATTCCTGTGTCTCTGATCTTGTTTATAAGATATATAAAGAGAACATAACGCACGTCTCCTGACGTAAACAACGAGACGTCGGAGCTCCGTGAAAACAAAGCTCTGTTTGATACAGGAATTATACAGTTTTTGACGAACAGAAATATCGTTTTCTGGCATCACTTTAACATTTTACAGGGGGAAATCTGCATTTTGGAGTATGTTTCCTTGTCTATCGCTGCCTCTATCTGTTCTTTCAAAGGTGTTTTGTTCAACTCAGGTGAGTCAGATTTCAACTTTTATTAAATCTGACCGTAACACAAACTGACTGAGAGATAGAGGCAGCGATAGATCAGAAACTCCTGAATCCTGGGCGGTTAAATTACTGATTTGTCATCGGAGTCTTGAGGTTTAAAGAGAGAGCGTAGACATTTGGGGGAAATATATTAAAGGGGACATATTGTACTGATGTTCAGGTGTATATTATTATTGAGTGTCTCTACTGGGACATGTTTCCATGCTTTAATGTTCAAAAAGACAGTTAGTAACCCAGTTTTTAAATCCACCAGTGGAACATTTACTGACGTATTTAATCTCTTCGGCTTGAGTTAACCACAGACGATAACAACCAAAAACACATCCAGAAAACCATTGACCTCCAGACCAGGGGACAGGAAGTGAAGAAATGCTGACTCATGACAGGGTTTAGGACTCATTCCTGCACCTATCTTCTTTTCACTGTTGGTTTTCTCGATAATTATTCACATTTGAAGATACATTTCTCCTACCCTACAGAATTAAATAACCTACTTGTTATTATTTGACATAAATGCTGATTAATCCTCTTTAGAAAAGGGTTTTCTAACATGCTAAGCAGCTCCAGAGAGAAACACTCTGTGCAAAAGGCTTCATCTGAACTCACGTTGAACCTTAATTAAGGTTATTCATGTCAAACACTTATTAAAAACACGTAGTACAGCCCTGAGAGCTCCACACACTGCGACTAAACACAGAAACACACTCAACAAACTGAATGTGCTTCTTACAGTGTAGAGTTTGAGCCCTCAGAGCCACCGTACTCTTCAGGGTCCTTCTGTTTGACTGTCATTCATCAATAAAAAAAGGCAAGAAAAACACGAGAAACACTGAAGGCAGAACACACACTCTCTCTCCTCAAAGTGTCCCAGTCCTTCCTCCTGCTGTGGAGGAACATGTAGACGATGCTTTTTAAAGAAAGGCCAGGTGTCGAGTGACGGCAGGAAACTCTGTCCGGGAGATTCTTCATCAAAACGCCACGAAAACACACTTTCTCTGACCAATAATCCAGTTCAAAGTGCTGCAGCCGGAACACTCACACTCCTTATATGGTGCTTCCTCTTTTCACCTGCCAGGGTTTGAGCTCCAGGAGGGAGGGAGTGTGTGTGTGTGTGTGTGTGTGTGTGTCTGTGAGAGAGAGCGAGAGAGAGAGAGAGAGGGAGAGAGAGAGGGGAGGAGAGCGAGAGGAGAGGAGAGAGAGAGGGAGAGAGAGTGTGTGTGTGTGTGTGTGTGTATGTGAGAGAGAGAGAGAGGGAGAGAGAGAGGGGAGGAGAGTGAGAGAGAGAGGAGAAGAGAGGGAGAGAGAGAGGGGAGGAGAGCAAGAGGAGAGGAGAGAGAGAGGGAGAGAGGAGAGGAGAGAGAGAGGGAGAGAGAGAGAGAGTGTGTGTGTGTGTGTGTGTGTGTGTCTGTGTGTGTGTTCAGATGGACAGGTCAGTGTCTGTGTCGGTGGGCGTCGTCTTGGCGCTGCTCCCTCTCTCCTCGGGGATGGAGGACGAGTCACCGTCCACACCTGCAACACCCACACCCACACACACACACACACACACACACACACACACACACACACACACACACACACACACACACACACAGGTGAGTTGAAGCCTGCAGCCTTTAGACTTTAATGCAATAGACTAATCATTTTGTTATGATTTTTCAATAAACGTAACCATGGCTTTTTAAAATGCTTTTTGAAGACGTACTTCACGGCTCTGTGGAACTGATCCAGCTGTAGTTTCCTGCAGCTCAAACACGGCGTTATCTTAACGTCTCTATTTAAAGATATTTATAAAGAGTTCCTCACGCTCAGCGTCGTACAGCGAGCTGTCGGAGCAGGTCCGGTTCCTGCGCTGCGACCTCTGACCTCCGCCCACAAACTCCTTCAGCACTCCTGACCTGAGGGGGAACTACATGTTCAAATCTACTTTACACTCTTTCATTTGAAATGTTATATATGATATCCGCTCGAGTGTCCGCCTGTTACAGAAGAGCAGCTGCCTTTATCTAAAGGACTTTTCCACTATTTTCATTATTATTTGTAAGTATTATGTGCATGCTCTTTATCTAATAGTGCTGTATTTAAAAAACAGAACCTTTAAAGCAGTGGCTCTCAGCTGGTCCGGCCTCAGGACCCACTTTTTCCTTTGTCAATAAATCGCGACCCGAATTTTGAACCACTCAAATCCATTAATATAAATATACGCTTTTCAGCATACAGTATGAAAGTGAAGTACAGCATCCCTTCACAGAACTAAAGAATGATGGAATCAAAGCTGAACTAACACAAAAAGGCCCACATGCTGAAAACCCAACCCCAGCAGGGGGTCTGGGGGGATTCTCCCCCAGGAGAGTTTTAGAAATACTAACATATAAACTACGCATTCTGGTTCACTCTGAGAAGAACATAAATAAATCTATTACTACCCGACATATTCATAACACTTGATGCCATTGTTTGTGTTTCACTTAGTTCTGACAGCTTGCTGCTCCTCACAGAGAGAAGAGCAAAGAGGAGAGAGTCTGTGTGAATCACTTTGTGGGTAAGGGGAGATAGCCCCCATTGTTCTGTGACCTGTCAATCATCAGACCGGGGGTCATATCTCATTATGTGTTCATTTCTATCTGAAGTTGTTCCATGGATGTATAAAGAGTAGT